>VZRO01001103.1:501552-589965 GCA_013397915.1 Daphoenositta chrysoptera | reverse complement strand
AATAGCACTCAATATAAACTGTTCCATAACCTTACCTGGTACTGAGGTCAGGCTAACTGGCCTATAGTTACCAGGATCCTCTTTCTTACCCTTTTTATAAATGGGCATCACATTGGCCAGCTTCCAGTCATCTGGAACCTCACCAGTGAGCCAGGACTGTTGGTAAACGATGGAGAGTGGCCTTGCAAGCTCATCTGCCAGCTCCCTCATCACCCTGGGATGAATCCCATCTGGTCCCATAGATTTATGAATATCCAAGCGCCTCAGCAGTTCCCTGACTGCCTCCTCTTGGATAACAGGGGGACCATCCTTCTTCCTGACACTGTCTACTAACCCAGGAGGACAGTTGTCCTGAGGACCATGTGTCTTTCCAATAAAGACCGAGGCAAAGAAGGCATTAAGCACTTCCGCCTTCTCCTCATCTGCAGTTACTAAATTCCCTTCCGCATCCAGTAGACAACAAAGTGCATGTTTGACTAATATCAGTGCTAACTACTAGGAAAGTTGATTTTTTTTTCTTTCAGACTTATTTCCCTAAGAAGGCAAAATTACAAAATATATTGAACCTTTTTATGGCAGGTTTGCAAACAATTGAGACAATGCTACTATATGTAAAAATATATTTGGACTTCAAAATGCTACATTTAGTTTGGGAAAACAAATGACCCATTGAATATCAGAAAAGATAAAATTCTAGAACTACCAAAAATACCTATCTAATATACCTATACCAGTCTAATCCTAAATATTTTTTAATGATCAAACAGTTAACACCACTGCGAAAAAACCCTACAATACTAAGAAGCAACTCACATATAAAGTAGTAATTGATAAATAATGGTTGTTTCATTTTAATCTAAACAAATCCTGCCTAAAAAGCATTATTTTATTATTTTGGTAAAAGCTTAAACAAAACATCATTTTAGCAAATAACAAGCTGCACTGCCATATTCTAAAGGGCAAACAGTACAAATCAGTTACACAGCCTGCAACTAATGAGCACGACTGAGAGACACTGGTGTATTACAAACTGTACTACACATCCTTTCAAGGTGGATCTGTGTGGCAGACAGCTAACCATAAAACTGCAAGACCAAAACCCAAAGTCCCAAAGTTTAAAGCCTCAGGGAATGAATTTCTTTGACCAAGGACACACAACTCAACAGTAAAGCAGTGGTCGTTTATCACTGCCAGCACACTACAGCATTAAGTGTCCCAGCAACCCTTCCCAAATTAAATCACATGCTCCAGTACAGATAACTCTCAATCCTATTACCACTTTCCTACCCTTAATTCTGTCAGATGTTCTTTGTGATGTCACAGAAAACATGCTGTGATGCTGTTATCCTCTCTGGGACAGAGCTGTACCTGCACACCATGGTCAGACAATTCTGTTTTGAGGTAAATTACTGAGATGTACCAAACACTCTTAGAGAAGAATTTACTTCAGGAAAACGAGTGTAGTGTACCCTGAATCCCACCTCTGCCGTACTGGAAACTATCCAGGCTTGGAAGTGCTTGATGTAGCTCATAGCAGTGAACCAAACACATTGCTTTTACAAAGTGCGACATGACCATACCTCAAGTATTACACACAGTAGTGGTCTACTCCTTCCAAAAGGGATGGAACAAGATAAAAAACGTGCCGAGAAAAAGGAGAGTATTATCCTTAACATTCTTCCAGACGGTGTGGTTGGTGACCAGGCTGCCCTTCAGCTGGAGCAAGCTGTCCCAGCAGTGAGCAGGGAGGATGGATGTCCCTACAGGCTGCTGGCAACCCGCAGTACCTTCGACTAAAGAGCTACGGATGCAGCCTGACACGCACACGGAGGTGCAGCAGCAGTGAGGATATCATAATGCACCGTGCCAGTCTAATGAAAATGTGCACATCCAATGGATCAACATATTTCCACTGGAGCGCAGCTGGACAACTGGCTCTTGCAGATTTGTGCCGCACGCTGCCAAAACTGTGCCGAGCAACCAGAGAAATTAAAAAACAACCTCCGTATTTTTATTCCTCTAACCCCCCAAAAGTAGCAATCTGATGCAATGGTTCTGCACCAGGTATGCTAGGAATGTAAATAACTCAAGTGCTATGAAGGCAAATGCTTGTCCCCTGGGATTTCCTGTATTTAAAGCTCAAAAGCATATTTTATAAAGTAATGCAAAGTGCAAAAAAAACCCTAAGAAGTTACCTTTGCCTTGTTTCCAATACCTGAAAGCTCATAATCTTTTAAGTGTTTATATGCAGAAAATTTTTTAAGGTAAAAATAATAATTGTTGCCTGCTAAACTGATGTAGAACTGTGGCAGTTAAACCACATTTGAAGTACACATAGACATCATCCAGTCACTTCTACCATGCAGATTGCTTCAACTTTGTCTCATCTTCCCACACGAAAAAAATAATTATTAGACTTTGGAAAGTAAGTCTGGAGTAAAATTCTCTTTGTTTACACAAAGTATCAAAGTTGTACTGCTATTAAATGAAGTATGTTTATGTTTTGCTTTCTTTACAGATAATCCAGCCAATCAATAGGTAAAAATAAGGGATGTTAAGCAGGGAGTTATTAGACTAGCTGGGTTCCCAAGAGCAGTTCTAGCAGATTATAGGCATGGAAATTTTTGTTTGTGATTGGCACACACCCACTAAATATCAGATGAGAGGGGGCCAAAATCTGTCCAGATTTTAAAAATCAATATTCAAACTTAGCTTAAAAGACAGTAAGTGCTTCCATGCTTTTAAATACTGTAAGTTTTACTAGGACTTTTCAACATTTCCTGCTTGGGAATAATTGCTATATGTGTTCAATAAATGATTAAATGAATGACACTTAAAATAGTATTTTTTTTAAACAGATACCACAATGATCAAAGAATAATCAAAAAAAGAGTTAGCAGGAATTAAACTAGGAAGACATAAAAACAGAATTAGAACAGTTCATTAATATATTTAATGACTATGCACTAAAAGCAAATTAAAGCTTACTCTAAAAGCATCTCAAGAAAGATCTAGATGGATTTAACAAACTTTTATTCAGCAGTCTATTCTTTCATAAATTCTTTAGAAGCTTGCCTGCTACTATATATTGTAGGCAATATTAATCTGATATTTAAATGATTCTTTACCAGTCTTTCAACACTAATTAATATTCAATACAGAACTCATCACAAGCAAAATCCTTAGAGTCAGTTTGAAAATGGTCAAGGGATAAATCCAAACAACCACCAGTAGTCAATTCCAACAAAAGTTAATAATTATAAACCACCTCCCAACTCAAGACATTACAATTTCATATGCTAAAAAAACATATAAAAATAAACAAACTACAGCACAATAGTTGGAAATACACTGAAAATTTTTATTATGGATGAAGGAAAAAATTAATCTCCTATCCCAACTAGAGACTAGTGTCAGATGGATAATTAAGGACTGAAGTACAAAAGGAATACAAAGATTACTGCCAAGTAAATATACAGAACAAAGATAGTAAAACAAAAAAAAGTTGGAATTACTGATAAATTATCTCACAGTAGAAGAAAATGTACAAAATTTTAAAATACAGAAATTATTATATCCACCATAATAACTTCTATATTGCTCATACTTGGAAGAAATATTCAAAGCAAATCAACTGCCTTAAAGACTCAGATTAAAACAGGATGCTGACCAAGGTGGTCATAAAAACTTCTTGTCATGGACATATCTAAGAAAATCTCTCATAGTTATAGACAAGGCTGCAAGATGAATCCTGGATTCTAAACATCTTCCAAAATTAATACTTTGTAGCACATAAATATTTTTTATGTTTCCCACATTTGGTACTGTCTGCTTGTTTTAATAGCTTGATATTTGAAATATCAAAAATATTATAACCCAGCTGCCATTAACAACCTCTCGTCTCCACAATCCTTTTTTTTTCAAAGAAAATTAACGACATATCCAGGAGAGGAAAAGTAGAATAAAATTAGCAAATTACAGAGCTGCCAACCATGTGATGGGATGCAGTGGTGCCTGCTGGCTGACACTCCCTTCCCTGGGAAAGGGAGTAGGAGAAGGGGGTGCCCCACAAGGACGCTGACCTTGCCTCTGCTGCATTCACCTCTCTTCTGGGAGCCCCAGGCAGCCTGCCCAGATCCCATGCTAGAGTGGGTCCCCAGGCAAGGAAGAAATTACAGGAAATTACAGGCTGCACAAAAGAGCATGTAATACAGGAGCTGGAGGGAAAAAAAAGAAAAAAAAAAGAACAACACAAAAGGGAGAGTAGGTGGAAAATGACTAAGTTTAATGTGCTGCATTTTGGATGAGACATGCATGTTACTGCTGTTAAAAATAAACAAACAAATTAAATACTCCAGATTTGCCTCCCATCTTGCATGTTTATGGTAGTTACAGGAACTTCTATCATTTCATGGGAAATGTTTCCATAACTGAGGAAATTTAAATCACATTTGAATAAAGATGTTTTGGAAACAAGTTAACTGCGTGTCTTTTACTCGCCTGTGCTGTGCTCAGTTGCTAGCTTTCTGAGGAACTACTGCAGCAAGGGACTACCAAACCAGTGTGTGACGTTAACTGAGACATGGTGATTTGGTCGTTAATTAAGGTCAGCATGACCTAGGTCATGGCAAACATCTCCGAGCCTTAACGATGACGGGAAAATCCATTCACGTGTTAGAATCGAATTTCCTCTGCGTTAAAAGACACAGATCAACCTGGATTTTAAAGCGCAGGTATAGCAGTGTCAGACTGGATACAGAAAGGCTCTTTAGAAGCTCTGTGACAGACGAGCAGAAACAGATTTTGCTTTTCTTCTTTTTGTGCTGCTTTCAAAGGTTGTCAAAGGCAATCTCCATCAACACTAGCTGCATGGGGAGGGAGCCAAAAACCTTGATGAGAATTGTCAGGTAAGGAACATAATATTGATCTCAGCAAAACTGTGGCACCAGATGATCCTTGCAGCTCCTTCTGGCTTTGTAATCTACACATCAGTCTTTACTTCTGCTTGAACAGCACTCTTTAGAACCTAAGGTACCCTCTGGCCCTGGACAAGTAAGGGTTATAATGATTTCCAGGCTCATGCTGAAGATACAACCTGCAACTTCATGTTGCAGGTGCAAAGTCATTAAATTCCCCACGGTACAGGTGGAGACAACAAACAAATTACAATAACGAAACCCATTAAGTTATATTGATTTTTAAAAAAAACTTTAAGAAAGCAAGATGACTTTTTATGTACCATATGAAAGATCCTAAAATACATAATGATATTCATCAGATCTGCTCAGAATAGACAAAAATATGGCCAAATACAAGATGTTATTTTCCACTCCAGATCTGAGCTTTTCCTTTGCATTAATTATCCTTATGCTACAAAAGTAACATAGGATGTATGAGGTCAAACTGTATGACGCCACATATTAAAATCAGCATTTAACAAATAAGGAAGTGGAATTAGTGGAGGCATACAGCATAAAGATGATGCTTCAAAGGACTTCAAGTAAATCAACAGGAGTTCAAGAGATGAAGCCAGAGAGACACAGGTCAGCTCTTCTGAATCCCAAAGCAATGTGCTATGGCACTTTGGCACTATTGAAATGTTATCACTGCTCTACCTTCGGAAAACACAGAATTTTAAAATAGTTATGTAACTGAATATAGCTTTGGATTTATTTTCTTTTTTTATCCAGCTCAACAAACTTCACAGAAGTAGAGGAGAATTACCTTCTGTTAAATGTCTTTGATTTTGATTCTCTGCAACACTATAGGGAAAGGGGAAAACAAAACCACCCAAAACAGTATTAATCATATTTGCTGTTCTATTTCCAAGAGCTTGCTTATATAAGTGTAACAGTGTAGGAGACTTACCAACTTTTAAAAATAAATTATTAGTATTCCATGCACACTATGGTTTAGCACTGTCCCTTACCACAGCTCTCTCCACCACCCTAAAATACTGTAAATGGCAGTAAAAGAAAATTGAACCTGTCTCAGTATCTAGGAGGTATATACACGACTTTCTTGTCCAAGCCTATTCTGCCCCTCTCAGAGGCAGCACTGCGTTCACAAGGTCTGTGAATTAAGCTATGAGTAGTCCAACTTGATGGTCCATTGCTGACGTCATGGCAAAGTACACAAACTTGATGAGGAAAAAGAATTTGTGGAAAGAAGGCTTCTATACTTGGGTTCAGACTTACAAAAATGTCCTGTGATATTCAGATGTGTTCAATTCCAGCTGGACTCACTGAACTAAAATGGAAGGTACTTGGACAAAAATGTAGTCAAAAACCTCACTAACCACAGCTAAAACACAACAGTATAGTCCAGAGACTTTGATTTGCTATTAAAAAAATGTGTAGAAGAGGGGGAAAATTACATATTTATCTATATTATGTACATTATAATTTTGCATATTATATATACACACATACAGGCACCAATACTGTCAAGGCCTCATATAATGGAAAGCATTTTATCACTGCTAAAATGCTGAATACCACAGAACATGCCATGAACTTTCCCTGAAAAATTCCAGAACTAACTCATTTCCAAAATATGAACAGATCTTCAATCCTAAAAGAAAATATGTATGAGTTTTGAGCCATACACACTGTAGTTCTACTTTAATCCATGTCTTGGATGCTTGTTAAGGGAAGAGTTTCATATCTGAAACGTAACACTCCTTTGAGACAGTGCTTATTGCTTTTTTGTGAACTGACTTTGTCAGGATGAGGGACAACATCCATAATGCATTCTGAAAATTTTCTTAGCAGCAGCTACACAATTATCACTGCCTTCTTTTGGTATCCAGTTAATGAGACAGTAACTGCATTATCGTTCAGATACACTGCAATTTTTTTTTTTTTTAATTCATTTCTATTTATATGTTCTTTTGGTGAATACATGTTTTTTAAAGAGGAATAGAGTTACTTAGGAAAAAAAAATATCAAATTTTTCCTCCTGGTTTAGGAATGATTCTTTGCTTCTAAGTACAGATTTTCATTTCCCACATCCCTAGTCATATGGGTATAGAAGCATAATTTTTTTTTTCATATTCAGCTTCACAACTCTTAAATTGGAATTGTTAAAAAAAAAATAATGATAATAATCCAATAAGCAACAACCCTGCAGAAACAAACCTAACTGCTCAGGTTTTAGCATAATACAGTATAATCAGAACCACTATTTTCTCCTTTAGAATTATTTTTAGTACAACCAGGCCTCTACATTTTAGCTTCTGACATGAAAAGTGAACATATTTATTTCTCTTACTTCACCCTAATTAATGCATAACAGTTCTTCTGAACCTCCTTCACAAACTACAGAATCATGTGCATTTTGTTAAGCAAAATGTTCCAAGTCTTTCCCTCAAGATTGCATGGGTCAGGTCACAGATTTTTTCATTTCCTTCAAAAGCAACATTTCAGCTAATTTGTGCTTGCCTTGAGCATCAGGCTAGTCATTTTTTTTATCTTTATTCAGGGTCATCAGAATTTACAATGACCTACTTCCTTACTAAACAAGCATGTTATGAAGTATTAATGGATTTTCTGTCTTACAGACTGTGCTTTCATACTGTGTAAGAGAAAACTTTCAGATCAGAGAAAGGCAATAAGGAAGATCAAAGGTATGGAATGGCTTCTAAACAAGGAAAGATAAATATTTTCAGTTCTCCAAGCTGGGAAAGAAATGATAGGGGAGGTGTGACAGAGGTTTATAAAATCATAAATGATCTGGAAGGTGTGAATTGAGCTCAACTGTTCAGTCTTTTCCAGTGTAAGAATTTGGGGGATGCAAACAGATGACAGGTTTGAAATAAGCAAAAGATGGTTCTCCTTACAACACAGGTAAGCTGATGAACTCTCTGTCACAAGAAGCTGTTAAGCAAGATGCACTATATTGAAGGATTAAAAAAACCCCACATAAATCAAAAATTTTAAAAGGCCCAGCTAGGTCAGAAAAAGAAGCATAAAACAGGTTTGTAAGAAAGAATAAGTAAAAACTAAGCAAAAATTGATTTTGAACCAAGGTGTGAGGGAAGTAGAAAGAAGACATAAATCTTGGGAAAAAAAAAACTTCCAGCAATTTACAAGGAGCAGTTTGAATTGGGAAAGCTAAAATAAAATGGCAGACTTCACAGAATCACAGAAGGATACAGCTGGAAGGGACCACAATGGGTCATCTGGCCCTGACTCTCTGTTTAAGCAGGGTCATCCCAGAGCACATGGCACAGGATTGTGTCCAATGTCTCCAGACTTCTGACTCTTGCTAGTTTATAGTCAATGCTAACCAAAGGGTGCCACTTTCAGAGCTATCAACATGATGGCAAACACTCCTGGTTTTCAAGAAGGGAAGATTTATTTTTCTCTCCATAGTGCAAAAGAAGCCAATTTAACTGCACACACTTCAACTGCAAAAGAGCTTTGCAGACACAGAGGAGCATCACCTTGAAGCACTTAAGCCCAACTCTTGCCCTACCTCCTGGCTGCTCAGATCTCTGAGATACCCCGTCATGCTTCACATAAAATCATCCAAACTGAGCCAAGCACTGATGCCTGAGAGGCCACCTAAAAAACAGAGACTAGACAGGGATAAGGGAATAAAGGTAGGTATTTATTTGAAGGGCCTTCAAAGGTGTACCCTGGGTAGGCCAAAGGCGACACTCAAGATGGACCTTGAGTCACGGGTTCTTCACACTTTTATAATTTTGGTTCATTTGCATATCAGCGTTAATTCTCCAATTAAAGCTTCAGTCAGTGATATCATTTCCCCAAGCTTACCCCCCTTCTAAAATTTTGGTTTACACATTTTGGGCCTAGGACAGTCTGGGTGTCCTTGGAGAGCAAACCTAGAGAGGTTTGTTATGTCGAACAAGCATGAGAGAACAGAAGTTAGCAGGCTACAAGAAACTTCAGAGTTACACACTAGGCAGTACAGGATTTGAAAAATATGAAAGTAAAAACCTAAGGCATCAGCATGAATGAGAGTCTCAACACCACTGCCTTCCTTGTGCTGTTTTCACAAACTAACAAGTAATATAAATTTCTAATAGGAACAGAAGGAACTGTCAGATATTTCAGGGATGGAAAGAGCATTCATTACTGTAAATCCCTTTTCGCAAGCTATATTCAATCTTTCTCAAAAAATAATAACAAACTTTCTGGGTTGACTCCAACACTCTGAGCTCACCTCTGCTCTGTGTGCTTATATTTCTTCCAGTGACATTGAAGAGGAAAAAAATGTGCTTCACTACCTGAGTGCTCAATATCTCTCTAGAGAGAGCATTGTCTGCTTAGGCAGTTTGCATCACAAAATCTTTCCCTTCTCTCCACACCCCCAGAGCGACTGCCTGCAGCAATCCTTCACTGTCAGATATCATATCAGTTCAATAATTATGGAGCAGCATTTCCACACTTATTCTTTTGTAACTCTGATACTGTTGTGGTTGCCTGAAACTCTGACACTGATCAGCAAATGTATAGCGAAAAATCAACTACCTTGTCATGCAGTAATGCTCATGCCTGCAACTCCCAGAAGGAGACATGAAAGTTTTATGTTTTCTCATGATGACTACAGCTCATGAATTCAGGGCTTACCACATCCCGCGTGTGAATACGAAGGGAAGGGATGCCCAGAGGAGAAAATGTCCCTGTGTTATTCACTGTAAAGATATTAAAGTCAAATCTTCATCAAGTTCACAAAGAAAACCACTTCCCAGACAAAAGTCATAATGCTGTTTACAAACATATGGAATTCTGTTTTAAAATATGTGGCTCTGGTTTACATTGAAGGTTGGTGACTCTGGTAGCCTGACAGAGGCACGGCTGCTGCAGCGCCACATCCCCACATCCATCCAGTTGTGGGGCATATGGAACCCCACCCATTCAGTGCATTTATACACATAACCACAGCCAACCACACAGATCAACATAGACCAAAAAAACACAAGATCAACGCAGCACCTGGGCAAACACAAGCTGCACCAAAATCCTGGTCCTGCTCCCCTCCCTGGCTGACCAGGATGAAAGCAATTTAGCACAGAATACATATATAGACACATTATACATCCCTCCAGGAACTGGCCACAGGTACCCAATCTGTTCAATAGCCAGCCTCTGGACAATCACCCACCTGCACAAACAGGTCTGTCTCTGGTCTGGCTTGGACTCTAGTAGTCAAGCCACACGGCCTCTAACCTCTCCAGTATCCAACCCAGGCTTATGGCCTCATCTCCCAATTCAACCCTAGTGTGGCCTGGCCAGTGATCACACATGCTGAGATACACACCCACAAAATACATCTGCAGCTGCCCCAGCTCTCGAGCCCCTCTGACCCACAGCCCCCTGAGTGGTACCTAGACCTCTCCATTATCTCCAGCTGCTCCACTACAACACCCGGGACCCTGTGGCACAAGGTTTCCATTCTATGGTCTCCCCACACACACAGACAGGCACAAGCACACAGAATAGGTGTCAGAAATGGAGGCTGAGAAGAAGACAGGACAAGCAGCGTGGGTCAGGGACAGGGCATGGCCAGATAACTGTACTGACCAGCAGCCTGTTATCACACGGTCAACCCCTTTTATTGCCTTCTCCCTCTATTCTCCCACATTTGTTCCTCCTCCAAACCACTATGATTCCTCCTTTTCCCCACTTTGCTTCCTCCCCTAAACATCCCATCCTAAGTCAGCTGAGTGTCCAATTTGCTCTGATTAGGTTATGGGGGTTTCTCTGTCACTGTTTCCCTGCTCCTTTGTATTTTTGCAGATTAGCTTTTCATTAACATTGACCTAACAGCTGATTCAATCTAAGAGTCAGAGGAGTTTAGAAAGCACAGACAATGGCTATCAGCCGAAGGCTGAGACAAGGAAAATATCCAAAATATCCAAATCCAGTGTGTAGAGACACATTTTTTTTTCCAGACAGGACCAGCTGGTTGCAGCTGCAATGATTATCCCAGTAATAATATGAGAAGGATTGGAGTTGCTCCAGCAGGACTGAAATGGCTCTCCAGAACACTTTCTGCTGCCTGTGGTCTCCTCTCAGAGGAGGGAAAGGGGCAGAAATTTGCCACTCAAGACCCATCAGTATCAGTCTCTCATTCAAGACCTGCACCAGGCAATTCAAATGCAGAGCTGGGTTTAACACTGACTCTGCTAAGGAAAAAAGGGTTGCAGAGTGGGATCTTTATTTGTACTCTGTTCTAACCTTGCAGGAGCTTAAAGGTTACTGACAAAGCCCAGGACTGACGGCACAGGTAGGTCCAGGGAGGATACAGAACATGTTTACAAAGGTTACTGCTTGCTCCCCCACTGTCCCAGGCAGGCCAGCTCTGCTTGTGTGCAACCCCGGGATTTGACTCAGGAATATTTTTAGCAAATGCAGCTCAACGGAAGCTGAAATAATGTAGTTCAGAGAAAATAACTAGATAATGATTTCAGGGACTAGGTGTGCACCATGTGCAAGAGATTCTGAAGTGACGCAGTCAATACCAATAAAAGTAGAATGGGAACCATGTCTGCATTCAGAGATCATTGGTGCAGCATCAATAAACTGAACTGAGGTGAGAAAGTTGCAAATACCCAAAGAAAACATTTACTGTCTAAATGACTGGATAGCAGAAAAAAAAGGTCTCATCACTGATGACTGAACAGCAAATAAAGCAAAATCTTAGAGCAAATAATAGAGAACATTATAAAAGGTGCCTCATTACCCACCTTTCAACTTTGCAGTATTCTACTTCTCCTACTTATCAGCATTTATGCTTTTGTCCCTATTTTTGCACAGATGATTTAATGTTTCTTCTCTGTCCCCTCCTTTTTGCTGTATGTTCTTTTTTGTACATTGTGGCCATTTCTGCACTTTAAAGACTTTTGAATCGCTATCCTATGCTTATTTTATTAAAAAAGAAGGTGGGGGGAGAGCGAGAGGGGGGCAAGACAAGCCTTAAGGATCTTAACCAACATGACTGTATTTGATGTTATGAAATAAATTAAACATGATAAATGAGTGGATCTAAATAGTCTGTTACGCAAAAGAACTGGGGTTGGAATGCCACCACTTCACTGCTCTGCTAGACCCTGAGGACACTGTCAGTACAGCAACAGCCTCTCCAGGTGTCACACAGGGAGACCACCATCTCCTCTCTTCTCCTGCCTGCTGGCCTGTGTGCCTTGGCTGGAGCAGGCAGACCACCTGCGAGCATTGCTCCTTGTCACTATGGGCTGTTCTGTCCACAGGCCAAATTTTAATGACTCACTCCACAGGCCAAGCAGTGTGCATGTCTGTGTGTACGTGGAGGTCAGCATCAGTCAGCATTCAGAGACCGTCAGCAAAACCCCAGCAGACTTCCATCAGAAGCTAAAACCCCATCTCATCACCTGCATACTAGAGGAAACAGGATAATTGCACACCTCATATTTGCATTCAGAGCGTGAAGCTCTCCCGCACAAGCTGCTGCAAACCTTGAAAAATCCCAACAGTTTCAATAAAAATTACATATGTGAGTAAATACTCGTCAGGACACAGTCTTTTCCTGTCTGAAAATAATTTGGGCACAATCTCATCTCTTCGTGTCTAGGGGCAAAGCGTAGCAAGTAACACTAGTAAATAGGACAGACAAAACTGTGTGGTTAACCTGAACAAATATTGGTGTGACAGAGATGCTACTAAACTAGGACCATAAAGAGTGAGACAGTATTCAACACAAAAAAGATTGTTCTAAGGTGGCCATCAGAAATCTTTCAAATCAACAAATTTCTTCAGAGCAAAACTTGATTTATCTCTTTGGAGCAAAACTCAGTTTTGGCTTCTAAAACACAAAAGTGTGTCAGTGTTGAAGAACTCAGAATCTCATGCTTCAGAATTTGACCTACTCATTTGCATTAATTAATGTTGAAATAATTTCCCCCAGTTTAAACCTGACCCAATAAACTTTCAAGTCCTTCTTTTCATCCTCTTCTGCAGCAGCGCATAGTGGCAACAACTGTTTGAACGACAGGCAGTGGGATCTTGAATAGTTAATATTTTGCATGCATGGAAGTCATCCTACTTACAGGATCAATGAAACCAACTATTCTTGCTTAGAAGAGAGAAAAATTTCTCTGGGTCAGATTGATAAGAATTGATAAGGGTGTGGAGGGCACCAGCTCCCTTTTTCAGCACTGAGAACAAACATCTGCTGGTATCCTTTAGGGTGATTTTGCTCAGGTGTTTGTTTCCTGTCCTGCTGAGGCCTCAGTCAATGATGGCCTATCAGCCTTAGTTCTGGGCACCCATAAGCAATTGAATCTTCTGCAAATCTACACTATTTCAACATTGGTAAGTCTTAATTATTTGTTAAAATACAGTAGAGGGCTGTGGATTAACTGTGCCACTGTATACCCAAAGACACGAAAGCTGGCCTAATGTTCAGATTCAGACAGATCTCTGCACAGCTTTGTGTTTCCAGAGCAGCATAAGTGCTTTCATACAGCCTGAACTCCCAAAGCCTGTGGACCTGAGCTAGCCTGGTGCCGAGACAGCTTGATTACTTCAGACCTGTGTTCCTGAGGCTGCTGAGCTGATAGACTGCCACACATCTGTGAGAAAATACATCCTCAAAGGAACAAAGAAAATAAAACTGCAGATAGATTCGTAACTTTATGTCTGATAAACCAGAGACTATGCTGTTTTCAGACTGCTGCAATCAAAGCTGTAACTAATACTGCCCCACACAGAAACAGGTAAGAGCTAGCAGAGTCCAGACAGGTGACCTTTCCAGCAAATATGCAGTATACAGCCTTTAGTATACCCAGAACCAGTTCTAAACTGATGACATATAAACATGATTTATTAAGTAGAGAAAGGTACAGGAGAGACATGATTCCTTCTCAGGCCCACAGAGAACAAATAATGATGCCTATTACTGGGTCTGCAGGAACACATAAACCTTGAGAGGGGAAAGAATATGCAGTGCAATTACCGAAGGTACAATCCCTGTGAAGAATTAGGAATCCATGGATGCATAGAATCATAGATTCATCAGGGCTGGAAGACACCTACAAGATCATCCAGTCCAACCATCCACCCAGCACTACCACTGTAACCCGTAATCCACTAAACCATGTCACCCAGCACAAGATCCAGGTTTACTTCGAGGTTTGCAGATGATGTTCTCCAGCTGTGTCTCTGCTGGTAAACCAGACTAGAAGGCAGTTTTGTGTTCCATCATCATCACTTCTGTATAGCTGTTACCTTGCTCACTAGCACCATCAGTTAAGCAGTATTTTCCCAGAGCCTTGAGGTGTCTTAGAGGATAGAGTATGTCAGGAATGTTTTGGAAGAAGTTGACACCCCACCGCTGTGTTTGGGGAAGGGAAAAGGGGTGGGAGTTTAGGCAGGTAAACAAAAGCTGTGCTGTGCTACCAGCTCCAGGGCCAGAGAACAGCTCCCCTTTTACCAGCAGCATAGCTGTAGCTGCCAAGAAAAAACCCCAAAAACATGTAGCAGAAATTTACCTCCCTTGCTTCTGGCCTCCACATGCTTATTTGGGAGCATTGACTGATTCCATCACACACAGCACCTACAAGATGGGCAATTGGAGGCCGCAGTTAAGGCAGTTCTGCAGCCAGCGTTTTACTGAAACGCATGGCAGAAGTGTGCTGAGGGAAACAAGGGCTGTCCAGGGACTTGCATGAGCACACACTGCCATGAATGCACAGGAGTGCAAATTTTGCAAGATGATTGGAAGAGGAATGACTTCTACTTGACCAGCATCTTAGCACTGGTGGATGGCAGGAGCTCAGAGGACAAATAGAAAGATCACATCCTAATGCAGGCATCTACAATAGATGGGGTCTGGAACCACTGCCAGGTGGATTCCAACTTGCCAAAGTCTTCTCTACACAACAACAGGTGTTTGTGCTCCTGATCCATATTTTATACTGCACCAAAAGTGGCTGACAGGATGGGGAAATATATTCACATATGGATAGTGAAAGGCATTTTTCTTCTACTGAATTCTTAAAAATAACATGTAGACTTAGACAGTAACTCTTTGAGTACATAAAATGACAAAGCATCATATCTAGAGTGAGTATCATTCACAGAATTTAATGTTCCAGCTGCAATAAGATAAGAACTAATTCACAATAAATTTGACAAAAAATACCAATCTGTAAAAGTACTATGTAAATGAAAAGGCTGGCCAACATCTGTGAAAATGGAAGGGAATCAGCAAAACTAACTCAGATGAAGTAACTAAGATTCTTTACCCAAGAGAAATTATGCGGATGGACAGTATTACAAAATTCTGAATTCACGGGTTTAACCTTTTACACTGATAAGTTATTTCCATTAAAGTCATCCTTACAGGGATATAGAAAACAACTCTCTTGCAAAAGGTATGCTGTATGGGTGACAGTTTAGTTGCTGCTCCAGCCTAGAAGTACTGGAAGTTCCAAACACCTGTTTTAAATTTTTTACCATTTTGGAAGTATGGTAGCCTCAAGATTGAGCATTCTGACATAGACATTTTATAATTTCATGGACATACTGAAGGACTGGGGGCTTGTTCAATGTATTGATTTATATTTTTAAAATTAAAATTGCTAAAGTAAATTGTCATTTTTAGAATAAGAAACGAAGGCTAAAGTAGTATTAAAGTGATAAACAAATATTTGCTGCTGATAAAATATTAACCTAAATGAAGCTGACACAAATGTCAGTCTGATCCTTTCAGTAAAGCTTAAGAATCAATGCCAGCTGGAGTTATTTGATAACTCATGGAGATATTTCCATGATTTTTTTAAAAAGGAGGCATTTATTACTTACCTTCTGTGCTTTGATGATTTCCTACACATCTCAGCAGAACTATTTTCTATGCATTTCTTAGATGCTGATTTTGGGCTGCAGGTAAATAGTACTTTTGAAAACCCACATGGCCACTTGCACACACAATTTCATTTCAGAATACAATTCTAGGACTTTGCTGAAACTTCCATCACATTAAGTATTACAAGTCTTCCCTTTACAGGCTCAGGGACTTTCTGAAAGACATTCACATTCTCCATGTTTATGCTTAAATACTCTGAAATGCAATTATACGTTCTCCTACATATCTATAATCTTGTAGGCAACTGGCCTCTTCATAAGCACATCCAAACTTTACAGATTGTCTTAAAGAATCAGTGAAACCCAAAGTACATCTGTTGATTGTGAAAATTAGTTAAAACCCCACAGCAGATGGCATTGCAGTAGCTACCTAGACTAAGCATAAAATCAAGAGTAAAGAAAAGGTGCAATAATAAAAGCCATGCCTGCTGCATTGTGCTGTGCAGGACAGAGCCTTCCTCTCTCCCAGTGGCTCCCAGCTGCTGCAGGATGTGCTGAGCCAGGCTGCTGCTGGGGTGGGGACAGCAAAGGGGAAAAGGAACACGGTACAGGACAGTGGCAGCTGCTGCTACAAGGAATACAAGGAATAGAGCCTCCCTCCTTCCAGCAGTCACTGCCCTCCACACCTGCAGCAGGAAGAACAGCAATTCACCTCAGTTTCAGCTGAGCAGCAGGAAGCAGGAGTTGTTTAAGCTGCATTACCTTCACGAATAACCCTTTCCCATCTCCTTCAAAAAAGGTATTCAAAGGAAAAGGATAAATTCAGCCCACAGTAACAGCTTTTAGACATTCAGACTGAAGGAAGTTCCTATGTGCTTTAAACTTTCACTGTGCAGCTTTACAGCCTCAGGGGTTGTACAGCACTGGATGTACTTAAAGACATGGGCTTTTTTCCCAGACTTTTTTAATAAACATGATTTTTTCTTGCACTATGTGATAACAGCAAAAACCAATTCCTACTCTATTTCTGAGCCCTAGAGCTGTACATTTTCTTCTTTTATAAGCCAATGAATACTGATGATTTTTATTTTTATTTTTCTGCTGTGCCCCTCTATTGCATAGAACAGTTTTTGTAAATATCATCACCTATTAAAGTTATTCAGTCAACAGATGAGTTTAAATCAGTGTTCTAAACAAAAGGTATATGTCTTTTGCATTACATGTTTAATGTGGATTAGAACGTCTAAATATATATTACAGATGACATACCAAAGTTGTCCATCCTTGAAAATCCTGCTGCACTTCTGATTATGAGCTTTTGGTATGATTTGTTTCAAGATGTGTAGTGTTGAAAGAATTGGTAGTTTGTTTTTTTTTTTTTAATAAAGCCACATTCCCTTTCTCAATTCACTGTTGTTTGGTTTATTTGGTTTTTTCCTGAATAGGCCATAGCCATTGATTTTTAATTTTGTAAGAGGACACCTCAGCTTAGCTGATGGCAAATGCACAAGATCTTGTGGATCTAGTCTTGGAATTTTCCAATTCAAACATTCCTGAAAATAAATTTTTCATTTAGCATTTGTTTTTCTCCCACCACAACAGAATATTATCTTAAGAATTATCCAGGCTATGAGATCACACAAACAAAGACTTTCATAAAAGTTGGTACAAATTATTTCCTTTTGATGTATGCATTCCTGAGCAGAGTCCAAAGCCAATATAAAGTTGTATGCATGCACACATGCATTCTGCCTAGCTGTAATAATAAAAAAAAGCAACCCCTTTTGCAGAGCTGCAAGAAGACACCAAAAAAATCCTCTGAGATAAAGAACACTACTCTAAAAAAAATAAAAAAAAAAAAAGGAGTTTGTAGTGATTTAGCCAAGGTTTGGAAAACACTTAGCCACAGCTCATGAAAAATGATTGGAAGTGCAATAAAATTGCTTGCTGAGAAAGTAAAACTAAAAGACTAAAACAAAATAATCACACTCCTCATATAAATCATAGGGAAAAAGAAAAATGGAAGCTTATAGGATGTTTAATTATTTTGGTTAGCTCTTTTTTAACAAATTAAGGACAAAATTACCTCTAATGATAGTATCAAGCCATTATGAGATCAGACTGGTTGACTAGTTGATAACAGAGCAGGAAAAACACAAGTATTTGATTAGAATCTGTTCTGGTTTGGGGAAAAACAGGTTATGTGTTTATAGCAAGAGATGGCAGTTAAATACTTTCCATTCCAGGAATAACTGAAAGGGATGTTAAAGTCGTGAAAGTCTTCAGAGCCAAATGCCTTAACACCAGAATTAGAGTCATGTACACTTAGAGCAGTCCTGGAGCAGACAGAACAACATCCTCTGCTTGGCAGTAGGATTCGCACCTGGAAAGCGGGGGCAGAGTCCCAGATTCCAGAACGTGCGCCTTGTAAAGGTTAGGATTGAAATTTTCAACAGAAAAAAAGCCCCAAAACATACATACACAGTTATTTTTTTCGTAAGCGGAGGCTGGAACACAGGACTCCTGTTCCCCCTTCCCGTCAGAGACCCCACAGCTGTGCGCGGAATTCCCACAGGGGAGAGGGAGCCGGGTGTTTCACTGGAGGGCTGTGTCTCGGAGCTGAGCAGGGCAGCACACTGACCCCTTTGTGGACCTGGCCCCTGTGAGCACTGGGCACGGCTGCAGCTGCTCCTGGCACGCTCCTCTAAGGCAAATGCCCACGCTGCAAGAAAGATGTTGATGCAGCACAAGTGAGGACTCAAAGAACAACTGTGAAAGTGATGAAAGGCTTAGCTAGTGCAAAAGCAGGCAACTCGTTTATTTTACTGACAAAGAGGTTATGAGGCAAATTCATGATAGTCTAGAGGCACTCTCATGGGAGAAACAGAAATTGGATCCTGTTGGGTCTGTCAGCCTACTGGCCAAAAAAATGAGATCCAGAAGCTGGATGACAAGGCTAGACAAATTCCTACTACAAAAGATGAACAGAATTCTAACATTGACACTCAACGGCCGTGGAAAAAATATGAAGGCTCGTGGAAGCACATCTCCATCATTCCCCATTTTTAAACCAAGGTGGATTCCCTCTCCCCAAATGACATGTAGGTAGGTCAAACAGAGTTGATGTAACCAGCAGAGATTATGTTGAAGGATTCTTTATCCCAGCAGGAGGCTTTTATCTCAGTATCTTTAATTGCAACCGACACTGGATAATCAAAAGCATCCTAAGCTGTTTGGCTTTAGGGAAGGCACTTTTTTGAAATAAAATCTTACAGAGGATAACAAAGGAATGACAAAACTAGTCAGATAGGCTCTGCCAAATTTCAAAATGAGTGAATGCTTCGTAACATTGATTTTTCTCTACTCACAGACTGGAGGTATGATTAACTTTTAAAATGCTATGGGGTGCCAATCAGTCACTGAAAGATGCTGAAAAATTGAAGAGGGTCCAGCAGAGGCCTATCAAAAGCATTATAAGGCAGGAGAACCTGACATAAGATGAGAGATTGAAAGAATGTTTGTTCAGCCAAGAGAAAGCTCAGAGAAGATACAATGGAAGTTTCAAAACATAGGAAGTAATTATAAAGGAGATGCAGGTATTCTTTACAGAAGAATGCTTGCTCCATGTACAAGATAAATATGTATTATAATATCCTGTCTCAACTTAAGGTATACAATTAACAAATGTTATTTCTCCTTTTGGTGCAATCAGTATCTCTAGTCTAAGTTCTTATTTGTGGTCTCAATTTTCAAAAGAAAGGAGCACAAAACAAACATTTTTTTGCTTACACTCCAAAGTATAAACCATAAAAATCTGAGAGTGTACAGGGGGCAAATGAATTGAAATGAGGGAGCATCATTTAGTCCTCTCCACAAATTTGTAAGAATGCAGTGCACTCAGTACTTGCAGTAGCTGCCAAGCCATTCATAGCACTTAGCATATTTTACAAAGACAGAATAAAAAACCAGTAACAACCCGGAAACTAAGCACTCTTAACAAATTTACAAATTGCAGAAAGACTGCCACTCTTTCTGAATGAAACAGGAAGTTACATGAGAGATGAAAGACAGTAATTGTGCCTCACAGACCGTGATTTATTTCTTTTGATTCTGTAGATGTGATGTGTCTAAAAATACATCTTCTGAAAGTATTGTTTTAGATATACCAAATGTTAATGATTTAGAAAGATAGGCAGGAAAAACAAATAACTTTTGCAAACAGCAACTTTAACCCAAAACAATTTTAGAGATGGAGTGGCAATCATGCTTTAGCAGTGTATCTATGCCCACAACAAAAGCCAGAGGTTGACAAAAAACCAAAAAGTAGTATTCTCCCTGATTTATTCCACTACAAATATCAATAACTGTATTATTGAATTATTTAAATACTATATTGACTGCAGGTGACCACAGTTCTTGCTTAACATACAGCATAGCTTTGCAACCTCCTCAAAAAAACCACTCAACTAATCTAAATCAGCAAGAGAAAAGCAAATCTACCTTGCCTATCATTTAAAATTTCTACAGAGAATTACATCTTAGAACATATTTTGTTTACCAGACTTCAATTTCAATATTCCATAGAATACAGTTCTGCAGCCATAGCTGGAAATAAAATGTATTTACCTGAACAACAAGTTACAGGGCAGGACATTTGTAAAATCACTGCAATTATCCTTTGATACACTGTTTTTCAAAGTAAGCTGTAAGTATCTTAAAAGGTAAGTAGAAACTATTATTTGCTTTGTTCTCAATGCTATTCACAATAAATAGTACGCTGTCAGTCTTTCTTGTTCTGTTAGTATGTTTATAAAAATGTGTTTACTTTAAAGCTTTGGTATCATTTTGATGCAAAAGTTAAAATAATTCTGTTTCCTTAGCATGGCATATTATACTAAAAAACCAAACCCATGTATATGTTTTTCAGAGTGAAGTCTTATGTTTTCTTTAAAAAATACAGATTTCTATCAATGACAGCTGGGATCATCACAGCACTGCAACTAAAACTGTAATAATTCACCATTTAAAAGATCTTCTATAAAACATTAATCTGCAGTAGGCCACGTGGTAGTTTGTCAGAGTTGAGTTACAATCCAAGACAACTGCAAACACAGATGGGTTCCCAAAATGTCATGGAGTCTGGAGCCAGCCAGTCTCCTTCAATCACAGGGACCAATCAGGGTGAGGCTGTAAAATTCCTAAAAATGGCTGAGAATTACAGAAGGAGGACAAGACCTACAGCAGACTTGTAGAGGGCAGTGTCTTCCCAGCATATCTTTAACCCAGCAGGCTTGAGCTCATTGAAAGGAACAATCTCCAAGATAACATTTTGATGCTTGGAAAAAATCCTTGGTCGTGGAAGCAAGGCCTTAATGAGATAAGGAGATGAACAATGTGGCTTACAAACCAGAGGGGTAATGCATCTACCACAGTACAGCTGCATCACATATTTTTTCAAGCAATGTGAGTTTTTACATTGGTAAGTGCTACATGGCTGTAGATTCCACCACTTTCGTGTGTAATTTAGGAAGACATAACATTACTGACACCCTCATTATTAGAAAGCGAATTACCCGTGAATTAGCAATTCAGAAATCAAGACAGAAATAAGTTTATACTCTCAAGCACCCACTAAGGCACTCCTGGCTCATTTACCAGGCTATTCAATGCACAGTTAATCATTTACTCCACAAAGCACCTACCTGCCAAACCAAGTGCTCCTTGACAACAGCTGTGCCTGACAGACAGACGCTCAGCACAATCGTGTGCGATGCTGAGGTCAAGACGCTGGCAACTATAGCATCCCTCATGTTGAAGGGCAGCATGGTGTACACCACAAAAATGATGAACAAGAAAAAGGATACCTGTGCAAGACAGCAAGACAAAAAAGAAGCATGTCAAATTCACTTCAGAATAACATTTAAAAAATAGCATTTAATTTTGAACTGTCTTCAGCTTAAAGTTACACGCCAGTTTTTCACAGGAAAGTCATTGCTAGCCACTGAGGAAAATTGATTTAGAAAGAATTGATTTTTAAGAGTGTTGGAAAATTTACATTATATTAGGCTTAACAAGTGAAGTTTCAAGATACTAAATCATGGTTTTAGACCTCCAGAAAACTCCAAACTTTTCAAATTAAACTTCAGATTTATACTTTCAAATTTTTATTTTTATTAATATTCTGTTTACAAATAAAGAGTAGTTCTCCCAGGACTGGTCAATTCTGATTGTGACCTGCATTACAAAACAATCTGCCAAACTCCTCACGGAGCCTTAACTTCAATACAGAGATTTTTTACATCCTGATGAGCTAAAAAATCACAATTTAATATACATGGCATTATGTAAAAAAAAAAAGCTCAAGTTCAGCCAAGTATTTTGGTTTAACAAGATAGTATTTCATGTGTATCTACACGACCTATATCAAATTCCATGAAAACGCTACATTTTAAGGTAATACATAATTTTAGTCATGAAAAACAGCTTCAGAAAATCACAGTCCATATACAGACCTTCCTCTCAGCCTCCTTTTAAAGGGTACTAGTGTCCAAACTAACCTTATGGAACCATTGCACAGCCCAACCCATAACAGCAAAAGGGATTCCTTCGCTATACATAGAAACTATGTATTTGATGGTATGCTTATATGGCAAACCCCACCAAACATTTGAGAGAATGTAACTAGATTTGGGACACAGGTTTTGCACACATAAGTAAGTAGGCGATTCTGAAAATGTGCCAGCTTGTATATAATTATATCTCCATGTAAGGCTTTCACTAGTCTGAGTTGATTTGCAAGCCTATTCACCATGCAGCAGTTGTATACACACAGTACAGAACTCAGAAAGCTCCCAGGCAGGTATCAGCAAGAGTAATTTGCTGCTCTCTTCCCTTGGTGTCAGTCTGCATTCTTCACATCTGCATGTGATAATTACAGAGCCAAAAATGAACCCCAAGCTATGTGCACCAACAGGACAGTGGAGGCATTCTTTTCCATCACGGAGACAGAACCGGATGAAGAAGGATGCCCACTTCTTTCTCCACTCCCTCCGTCAAGATCAATCCAGCTCCTTCTTCCTGATCTCTCATACCCTTTACAACACTGCCAGCTCTGCCATATGCTCAAGAGTCAAATAGTTCAAAGGCATGAAATGAAAGAGAACTACAAAGGAAATTAGGGATAATAAGAAAACAGAGCAAGAAAAAGGCAAAGCTTTTGTTTTGCCTCTCTACTCTTCCAATCTACCAACAGATACCACAAGAAAACAAAAGTATTTGATACCTGGTTGGTGTCAGTCCTCCCTAAAGGTTGCCATGGTGATCAGATGTCAGTAAAACCAACAGCAATGAAAACGGTGTACAAACTTGGTCTAGGTAAGAGAAGGGTTATGCCACTGTGATGTTTTAAAACTGTCCTGGCTGAGGAAAAATCAGTTGTGATACTGCCAGAACCAACTGATAGTCTTAAAACTTGGGAAAGATGTAGAAAGCTCAGGCAGGCTAGAAAAGAGAAACATAGCATGTGCCTTTGAAAGGCTGGGAAAAGGAGTAAAACTCATCAGCTTCACTTTAATTCCTATAGCAGCAGCAGACAATAATAATGCATATACAGCAATTCATAATCAAGAGTCCTGAAAGTTAAGAAAAACATAGGGAACAGCTAATGTGATTTTGCTGAGAAAAAATCATGTTAAAGCAATCACATCTTCTGTCATGATAGCAGGCATAAGTATAGGGGAAAACTTAATAATGAATTAGGCAGCAACAAGGGATGTGAAAGGTCCTCTAACACTGGCATAAGCTGAACAGATGCCAAAGGCAAAATACCCTACTAGCATGTAAGACCAAGTGCCTAAAACATGTTTCCAGCTAAAGGCCAGGCTGGATGGGGCCCTGAGCTACCTGGTCTAGTGGAAGGTGGCCCTGCCTACGGCAGAGGGTTTAGAAGCAGATGTTCTTTAAGTTTCCTCCAACCCAAACCACTCTGTGATTTTATTATTAAAAATAGTTTGAAGAACAATCCCAGATCCAAGTCCTGGAAGAAGGACTTCAAACACCCCCATTCTCAGTAATTTTTAATGAAAACAAGGTTTTGCTGTTTCCAAGTTTAGCTTTCTCACTGCCTATGTGGCATTCACATTTTTGTGAAAGTTTTATTATTAGAAAATAAAAAATATTCCTCTTTAACTGGCTTGTCTCAAAAAAAGTAACTTGCATATTTTTTGATATCTGACTTTATAGCCAAACTAAAGGATTCACTCCATTTGTGAGGTACATGCTAAGTAGTTTTCAAAACTCATTAGTGTATATAAGAGAGAACATGATGCTGTTGCTTTTCAACTTTGACATAAAATAGGCTACTAAGCATGAGAACAAGATTTTGACATTTTGCAATGCTTCTAGTGATATCAGCTGTATCAGCTCCAAATTCGTTGTGTATGTAAACATACACATACTGTCTGTTCTATAAGTTATCTCACTGCTTTCCTTGGTCAAAACAAATGGATGATTTCAACGTTCAACAACTACAATCAGAGAACACTTTTAGGAGGTTCAACCCCTTTTGACACTACATATTCAAATAGGCTGGGTTGCACAGGAACTGTGTGAACGAACATTTGATTAAAAAAAATGGACCAGTCAATTCTTATGTTTGCATATATTTGCAGTCTTGAAATTTGGTATGAGAATGCTGTTGCAAAGCAGGGCACTATCAGTCATGCTAAGACAGAAACTCTCTTCCAAAATAAACGTAGGAAATGGCATCTGTCAATAGCTCTTTAATTCTTGGCCACACTGCTTTTGTCCTATTTCTAGTAGTAGTCTAATGACCCAAGACAGCTCCTTTTATCTCAGAGGCTGCTTTTTTATATCATGATGGCTCAAGAGTGTTTTGCCCACATAGCCTGAAATAAGATGCTTCTACCCTTCATGTTCATCACAGACATACATAGTATGTAAGACTTGGGACCTTTCAATATATTTCAAAATGCCAGTGTATTTAGGTTTAATATTGTCAAAGTTAATACACAAAGGCTTTTGAGCAGGTAGAAAGAGGAACAGTCTTCTTGGTCTGAGTCACAGTCTGCAGAATGGTCAATGGCCCTTGCCATTGATCTTGGCCCTTTCCATTACCATTTTGTAAGAACTGGCAGAATATTGCTGATACTGACATTAAAATGCAGTGATGCCAAGCTCTGAAAGAGCCCACTATCTCATTGCAAGACTAGCTAATGCTAATGATCACAGCATGCCTGCACTTGGTGTGTGTTCCTGTCAGTAAACACAGCATTAATTTACAGTGCACTCTTTTTGACACTATTAGAAGTAGCCTGTTCCACCAAATTGTGTCATAATCACAAGGCCTGTCGTTGTTATGTTGGAAGCAGTCTTTCATGTGAGTCATCACTACAACTGCCTAGGTGAAACACGCTTTTTGTCCTGATCTGAACTTACATTGCTTTAGGAGTTTGATTCTCAGACACTTTATCCATGAGTTTATGTTATGGCTCTGCTTGGGCATTGATGGTGTGCATCACAGCATGTAGCATTCACCTTTGGTTAACACTGCTGTAACATCTTACACAGAACTATCCTCCAATCCTGCTTTGATTGAGGGGTATCCAGGACTCTGGCCCATTACTCTTGACTGTCAGAGCTTAGCAAACTCTGAGTAGGTTTGCTGCTCTCTGTATTTCTTCTCCCATACTTCAGTAGGGCCACATTGTCGTCTATTACGTGAGCAGCTCTTTGCCACAGGTATTTAAAGGACGATGCACTGCCACAGTGTAGCTGCCTAAACGGGTATGTAACAGGCAATTTTTCTGCAGATTTCATGCAGCTGCAAAGGGCAGCAAAAATTCTCATACAGATTGCTGTAGTGATGCCACTGGAGAGAGCTGCACACCAAATGGTACAATGACATGATGGTGCGGGATATCAGTGATGATTACAAACCCTCACAAAAACTCATTCTTGTCACAGAACACAAGATAAAACTATGAGTAAACATCTTCATGCATCATGGAAAATTGAAAGATTAGGGCTGCACAAGATAGAGAATTAGATACTTCCTTAAATTAAACGCATTCTGAGCATTTTTCACGTTGGCAGTTTTGTCCCAGCACCTCTAGATGTATATTGGCTACTACATCCTTTAATCTGTACTGCTGACTGTGACCTAGGAGAACTGGTATGAAGGTGATAATATTTGGTGCTTCACAGACATTGCTATTGGAACTGTCACTAGTTTGGACTGTGACGGCACAAACTACAGTGGGCCCAAGCCATGAATCAATCCATGCTGGTTATCGTGGACACAACCTGTTCTCAGAAACTTTGTCTCCCTTGTGTCACCAGTTTCTGCTCCTGAATGCAATTCAATTTCTGCCTTGAATGTAATGAGTATGTGGAGTAGAAATTTTAACGTATTTTACACATTAAAATTGTCTTTCTTAGCACAGGATATCACAGGGGATGTTGTTTTGGCACTGAGAACAACTGTAAAAAAGATACTAATCATTCATTTTATAAAAATAATGTTCCAACAATGATTCACAATTTGCCATCTAGACAGCCTTTTTTTAAACTGTGTTAAGATGGTTAATCAAAGCTGGCTTGGCATGTGTAAAAATCACTCAAGCTAATGTGACTCTGACCAGAATTTCCCCTTGAGGACCCCAGTACCTTGGCACTGAAGCTGGCCTGCAAATCTAAATGCAACATTTCATTATGAGTAAGGGGAAAGCACTGCTTTGGATACAGCCAGCAGTAATGAGGCTACAGCTAATAAAATATCTGTAGTTCTTTGTGACAACAGAAACAGTGCTGGCTTTTCACTGTGTAATCATAATTAAACTGTAAAGGCTACAACTCAAACTAAGTGGCCAGCCCTCTACAGGATCACTTTCAGAGGTTTTTCAAGATCAGCTTCCCCTTACTGTGTAACAGGTGTAAAAAGTCATGAGCTAATTGAAGAATTTTACCTTGGAAAGACACTTAGATTCCAGCCACTGATTTCAAATGTTGTCTGTGTACCTAATTGCACAGAAGACACTCTAGCTTTTCTAAAGATATAGCTAGGTTTCATAACATTTGGTATGACCTACTAATCGTAACAAATAGTTACAAATACTACGTTCATGGTTGAATATAATATATGTTTTAAGTCATCAGAAGGGTATTTATACAACCTATAAACTGTATATTAAAACTTCGTATTAGCAGAGTAAATGTTGCAAATGTGTAAAGCTCTTTGCCATTGTACTTCTGAATTCCAGCCTTTAAACTTCTAAAAGCTGGGCAATGTTCAAAGAGCAAAACAAGCTACCCACATAATACAAAAAAATTCACTGAGTACTAAAATCAGCTTCTGTTCTGAGTCATCCATAAAAAGGCTTATATTATCAAAGCATTGGATAGGTGAAGGTGGAAACGTTCACCAAATCCTGAAACACGAGAAGAAAGGGCACTCAATGAAACAAGAAGGTTGGTTGAAAAAAGGTGAAAAGGAAGCACACCTTTACCTAGTGGATACTGACCTTCTCGAACTTTCTGCCACGGCAGGTTGTAATACACTACTGATGCCTTAAGTGGCTACCTAGAAACAGACACTAGACAGGAAAAAGGGAATAAAGGTCGGTATTTATTTGAAAGGCCTTCAAAGGTGCACCCTGGGAAGCCAAAGGCTCCAAGCTGGACCCCAAGATGGATGATAAGTCACGAGTTCCCCACACATTTATAGGTTTGGTTCATTTGTATATCAGCATAAATTCACCAATCAAAACTTTAGCTAATGATGTAATTTCCCCTCAGCTTTCCCCCCTTTAGAGGCTTTGGGGACAGACAGTCTGGGTGTCCTTGGAGAGCAAACCTAGAGATATTTTTTTATGTCTACCCAGCATGAGAGAACAGCAGCTAACAGGCTACAAGGCACTTCAGAGTTACACACCAAGCAACACAGGACTTGAAAAATATAAAAGCTAAAACCTAAGGCATCACTATCAGTATCAAAAAGATATTAAACAAATTCATGAACACCTTATCCATAAACCAACAATAAAAAACAGGACTGGGAAATGTACCCTCTGATGTCACTAACACATGTGTGGAGACTGGGCAAGATATGAAGGAAACCGACCACACAAACAGATCAATTTGGTGTGCTGCCTTTCAGAGGCAGCTTCTCTTGCAATTCTTGGAGACCTATTACTGTGCTAGAAGGACCATGGCCTTACCCTGCAGGAAGTTCTTGTGCTCTAGTGCTATGCTAAGAGTCAAAAGTGCTTCAGAGGAAAAGAAAAAGATAAAGCAGTTATGACACAGTACCCTCCCTGACCTTAAAATAAAGCAAGGCAATTCAGAAAAAGAACTGAAAGCCCAGAGAGACTATGAATAGAAAGCATTGTAGAACCATTCCCTAGTTAGAACGGAACTGGGAGAGGAAAGCTAAACTTTGAACAACAACAGGAGAAAACATACAAGAAGCTACACATTAATTTTTGCAAAACCAATGTTTCTGAAGTGCTTGGTATGCCTTAAACCTCAAGAATAAAGTCAACAAGGAAGATTTATTTGTGATTCACTCCACAAAATTATGTCCACAATAAATTATTACTTCACTGTTTTTACCAAATATAAAGTTTTATTTTCTAATAATTGTCACAGAAGTAGTAAACAACTCTGTAAATCATGCCTTGTTCTTGATCATAGAGAACTCTCAAACTAATAATCCCTTTCTTTTGTGCACAGCTCTGGGTTTAAATGTCATCAGGAAACAGTCATTACAGCCTCTGCCAAAAAATTAACAACAACCATTAGCAAAATGGGACAGACTAATAGCAAGTTGATTGCACTAAAATGGATATTTTAAAATAATTTTACAATAATAGACCTTCAAATGTGCTCCTAAAGTCACATACTGATTTGACAATAAGATGAAAGACTCCAGAAAAGCAAGGAAAATTTGTATTTGAAATGATCAAGATATAAACTGATTGCATGCTGTCTACTGTGTGATTGCTTTCTATGTCACAGAACCTTTTCTTTCACTGAATGGGATCAGTAGGAGAGACATGAGATTTTGAAGGAGTGACCTAAAGAACATCAGCAGTGACTCACCAATTCATAACGATTTTCGGTCCTTCCTGCTACAGAAAGAGGAGGCTGAGCTACCATCATCACTAGCAGATTTGAGATTATTCCTGAACACACTCAGAAAAGAGAGAATTTAGTTTACCTCCTAACACCTGATTTTACCATCATTCTCTTCCTCACTTAATTCTCTTCTTTCTGCTGTATCTTTCCACCCTTGTTTCAACCACATTATAGCCTAAGTAGTCAACAAGTCAGATTTGTTCTGTTGCACTATTGCTAAATCCCTGCAAGCAGAAAGACAACTTCAAAATGCACCTTATAACCCAACAATGGCATCTGTTTGCAATGATTTGAGACTCGTAACTGCACCAGATGACAACAAACCATGCCTTTGTTTTTTTCAGTGATGAGACAAGTGAAAACCATCAGAGATAGTGAATTCATCGTTCATCCTTTTTACTTTTCCCTCCTGTGTTTTCCTGTGTTAAATATTAAAATCAGAAACCCACACTTGCAGCAATAATTCTTGATCATCACAGCAAGCATCTTCTCTAAGATGGACAATTGATACCCTCTTTCATGCTATCATGATTTTTTTTTTAATCTAAGGACAGTGATATAAAGGCATTATAGCATGTTATTAAAACCAAAGCCTTGTCTTTTTATGCCACCATAAAAGTAAAACCAAATGTATTTATTTCTGGCTAAGACTGTGCTGCATCCTATTCAGAACAATACCATACAAGTCTAAACTGCAATTAAATTAACAATCATTTTAAAAGTGGAAAGATCAAAATGATTATACATTATATGTAAACAGACTCAAGTCCAAAGCAATAAACTGCAATTTCACATGGACTATGAAGGAGATAATTTTACAACACTCAAGCACCATACCTCAAATTTGAAAGGAGTCAAATAATAAAACATTTTCATTGAAAACATTTTCAAAGTTTCTATGATGAGACATACACCACTGAAATATAAAATACTTAAAAACCTAATCTGCTTAGAAAGGACGTGAAAATCCGTGTTAAGATATGCATGTTTGCACAAACACAGAAAATAGGAGCTATGACAGCAATTAATTAAAATAAAAAATCAAATGAGCTAGTATAACAGAAGAAGAATATACCACATTTCAGGAGATCCAAGGAGTTTTTTCTACCTCTTAGGTAGAAAAGAAGGCTAACAGTGAATTTTACCAACTATTATAAGAGAAAGTAAAACTGTTAATTCCAACAAAAGAAAAGCAGAACCATCAAATCAAAATGCCTGTTCTCTTTCAAGGGAAAAACTAAAGGATATGTTTACATCTTGCTAAACAATAATTGTTGGTACATTTTCATGTTCCAAAATATTAGTTCACAAGTATATAAAGCCACAGATACTAATGTGGAGACATTTTGGAACAGCAGGTCCAATAAAACATGCTCAAGCATCTTTTAAGAGTTAATGATTATGTATGTTTATTTTCCATACTTCCTAAACACCAAATCAGTTCCAGAGAATTGAGGTAAAATTAGATTGGTAAAAGGTAAGAGTAGGAAGTGAAAGCAGAAAATAAATGGTCAGTTTTAAACAGAGAGGACTGTGTTGGAGGACTCAAAGAATTTATTCAATGTTTTCCTAAATGTTTAATAAGAAGGAGCAGAACAGTGATGTGGCAATGACTGATGGGGTTTTAATATTGTTCAGGGTATTCAAAAACAGCAAAACATGGGAAAAGTTGCAGAAGTGATTCACACCGCTGTGACTGGGCCATAGCAGATGAAATCCAACACAATAAATGTGAAATAGGAATGGAGAAAAGAACTTTAACCGAACACTTCCAAAAGTGGGCTTTACCTTAGTTACTACATCCTCTGAAAAAGATACAAGACCCACTGTGAATTGCTCTTTGAAAAAATGAATGAGAGCAGGGGCTGAAAAGGCAAATAAAAAGACAGCAATTATTAGGAAAAGAATAGAGAATCAAGCATCATGATGACATTGTATGAAGCCATGATGTGCACATTTCTTGAATAGTTCACGCACTTCTCTCCCCATTGTAAAAAAAAAAATTCAAAGGAAAAAGAAACCATGTTGGTAAGATCCCCCTCAGCATTCTCTTCTCTAGGCTGAACAGCCCCAGCTCTCTCATCCTGTCTTCAAGTGAAAGATGTTCCAGTCCCTCAGACATCTATGTGGCTCTTCACTGGACTCACTCCCTTAAAACTCTATGGCTTGTGTACTGGGGAGTCCAGGACTGGACCCACCACTGCAGATTTGATGTCACCAGTGCCAAGTAGTGGAAAAGGACCACCTCCCTCGACCATTAGGATAGCTCTTCCTAATCTTCCTAATCTTCCTAATCATGCCCAGGGCATGATCACACAACCAGGTTCAGTACCACCCAAAACCCTGAGGAAGAAGAAGCCCTGACAGACCTATGCCTCTGACATACTGACCCACGGGAACATTGCAGCCACCAGAGTAGCCTTAACAACACATTGAGAAGCCCTGGAAATCTGTGTTCATGATTGTCAGAGAACCCACCAAGAGCAGTGCTTGAAAATAAAGAAGGAAGTGAAGCAGGAGCATCCAGATGGTAACACTGAGAGGCCATTTCCTTTACAGATCAGAAGTCCTCCTCTCCTTGAGATACTCAAGTGTCAGGAAAGGGTAACATGCCCTGGTGCTGACATTTGCTGTGGCAGGTGTCAGAATGAAGGGAAAATAGCCAGACAGTGATAAAGGGTCATGGTGGCAGTAAACCTGGCAGAAAAATTTAGATGAGTGAAGAGCCTGAACAAAGGAAACTTGGAGTTCCTTTGCACAAATCAATAGTCTCATGCAGCAGCTCAAGCCAGAAACTGCTGCAAAAGAAAGACGTGGTAACTTGGTATGACTCTGCTTACAGAAACCTGATAACCTGAAAAGATTTTTTTTTTGTTTTTTTTGCAAATCATGGTTTATTCTAAGCATATATTTTTAGGCAAAACAGAAAAGAAACACAAGACACTGCCAAGAAAAGGACCCTGTTAATGACTGTCGTGAAAGACTGTGACTGTGTACAGTGGTAGTAGCATAATGTTAATGGGAAAGGAAGGAAACAGATTTCTTCTTTTGGAGAGCTGCCAAAATAGGACATAACACCTCCTTGGGAAATTTTATTAATCATTGAATCAACAGGCCTAGAAGTGTATGACATCAAAAAAAGTGGACAAAACCATGTTCAAAGAAACTAAACTGTGAGGGGAAAAAAGAAAAGAAAAAAAATCACAGCATTTGCCATGAGGCTAAAAGAGGTTTTGTAGTACTTACTCAAAAATCTGTGTTATTTCCCTGTGACATCTGTCTTTCCCAAAGATTTTCAAATTGTCTGCTAAAACTTTCCCAAAGACTTTATTACAGGATGAAATTACCACTCTGGTTCTTGCACAGTGCCTTTAGGACCTCAGCCTTTTCCTATTGCTCAGAGCTTCCTACTTGCAACATTGGCTGCTGTGGCCATGGGCCTGAAATGCCAACCCAAACAGTATTGCTGGGCTGGGTTGCATGGAAAAGGATTGCCACTGGCGTGGGTATCACCTTTTCCCCGCGCCCTTTTCACCCTCTTCAGCTGTGGGGTTTGATTTATATTAGGGGACCCAATAACAAGCATCCAGGGATCTCAGCAGCCTGCTCCAATCAGCGTGTTCCAATCAGCACTACCAGCATCCCATGCAGGAACAATCATCCAGGAGCCTAAACAGCTCCTGAAGAGAACCATATGGTCACTACAGGGTTAAGTATCACAGGGAGAGCCACATGCTGCACTAGAGGGGACACACAGGAAAGGATGTTGATCTGGAGTGCCCCTGGTGCTTCTCCTCCCAGCTGGCCACTGGGAAGAGTTTGTCTTCTCACTCTTCTCGCTCTTTCCTATTTTGTTTCTCTTTCTTCATCATTAGAGTCAGCACATGCCATCAGCTACAAACCTTGCCAATAAATCTTTGTGCATGAGAACTTGTCCCAACATCTTTTACTCAACATTGTCTTCCCTTCAACTTTTGAAGCCTCCGAAGTGATTTCTAAATTCAGAAAATAGTCAGATTTTGATGGCCATTAAGGTGACCTTTACATGAACACTGGGTACCAACAGTGCTAGCAGCCTGGATGCTGCTTCCTTAGGAAGGAAGTAGTGAAAGAGGCAGTCCAGGTTTTCTTTCCCCTTTCACTCCAGAAAAACCTTTCCATAGGGTAAAAGGCACAGGTGTGGAATACAAAAGTTGAGCATCAATGTAGGAATGGATAAGTGTACCAAATCCAGTAATAATTATGGCAATACAAATCATCATTGTCTCTTTTCCAGTTTTGACATGCAAAAATTCCATATATTTTACACATAACAGTCTCCCAAACAAAACAGAATTAGGGGGAAGGTATTAGTACATTTATTTTCCACTGCCACATTTTTCAGACTGCGTTTTTTGGGAACACTAACCCCTACTAGATTCATGGTATAGATCAAAGCTGTTAATTCTCTTATAGGGATTTAATTTCAATTGAAATTAAAGAAAAAAAATCTGGGTAAAATAATTTCATGGTAATTCATAGAAATTTGACCTGTTTTAATAACATAGATAAACCTTCACTTGAGATCAGTCAGAGGTTTGCCCTGTTTTACATAAAGACTGAAAGGAGAAAGGGGATTAAACTGGGAAGGGGTTACACAGAAATTATATGAAGGTTTGAATTTAACCTGACAGAAAAGCAGATTCACCATTAACATAAGTCATCTCAAACTTCTCTCGTTGCCTGCCTCTGTCCTACTCAAGGTCAAATGCTTTCCTCAGCCCAGGTTTTCCACAATGAGCTTCTTTTCCTTCTGAATCCAAATCTTGTTGTCATACTGTAGCTGGGACTTACTCTCCAGATATTTTTGTGTATTTTTTTTTGAATTGTGAATATAGGAATGTGGAAGAAATCAAAATGATTATATAAATAAGGTCTCTATAAGTGAGAAATTCTCAGAGGAATTTCACACACATACACAGTTTATTATGGAAATGAAAAATGTAATACTAGTCATTTCAGTATATAAGTAAATAAATATAGACTGATATTACTTTAATGTAACATCTGTAGCTAAAACAATGTTATGTAAAATTTAAAGTAATTTTGCAATAGAGAGCAACAGTGGAACATTTCCTTAAACTGGGTGATCTTAATCTTTATAATCCTGATTTAAAATTCAGGGTCCTTCATATTTGAAATACTGCAATTATTTTTATAAAGCGTTCATTGATTTAATGAATTAGGTAGGCCCAGCTACTCATGAACCAGTGATGGGATGCCATCTGTAACTCTTAAATGTTGCTATCTTCTAATTACAAAGAGATTCATTATGTAGCTGTAGGTTTAGTTTAATGTGGTAGACTAAATTAATCCCAGTAGGATGAATAGAGAGAAAAAGTTATTCCAATCTGTTTTAACAAGCACAGGATTTCATGTCTCACTGCATTGCAAGTATCAAAATTAGTCAACAATTAATTTACATGTTATTTTCCAGAAAGTTCTACCTTGCTTGCTGAAAAGACTTCCTTGTTTCACATCTTCCACTTTACACCTTTCATGGTACAAAGCTTTTTCTCCTCAAAAGGTTTTCAGTGGAACAATTTGTATGGAAGTCTGGATCACCAGAGTAAAAAACCAGCATACTCAAAATCCCAGAAAGCATTTCACAACTTCCAAGAGAATCAGATTAGCACCTTTACAGTAAAATCTCTCTAGGTAGTGCATATCACACACATATCCAGAAAAATTATCTGAATCAAACAATGAAATATTTGGCATATTTCTTCACTTAATAGAATCAGAGTAATTTTAGGTTAGAAGGGGTCTCTGGAGGTCATTCTGTCCAACCTCCTGACTGGTTTCAAAGACACATAATGGTCAAATTACTTCATATAATGGGCACAAATCTCAATTATTTATTTTTGTCTACCCAAAACTGTATGTGCTTTTATGGAGTGTGGAATTAATTAAAAGAGACACTAAACAGAGAAATATAACATATAAACCTAAACTGTTCTTTAATATTTCTTCTTACAGTAGGGAATCGCATTTTTGTTATCAATAATGATACTCAATTTTGCAGGTAAACAGAAGAAGGCAATTCCCCTAAAAGGAGTAGAGTACTTTTAATCTCTCTATTGCAATACCCAATCCCCAAACACTGTTGAAGCCAGACCCCCAAATCCAGTCAAGTTCCCAATCTAGGTGTACAACTGGAAGAACCTGCCAAGACTAGATGCGTCACAAAATGGCAAAAATACACGGTTACATTCTGCCTAAATTCTCACACAGTCTCACTTAATGGAATCACACAACTTTGCCCATGAAAAAAATAGCAGGAAAATAAAGGCAAGAATTTGCAGATACTGTCGGGAATGCAATGAGAGAGACACTGTAAAAGGAATGTGAAATACAAATGTGCTCCTTGCAGTTATTGCAACAGTACAGTAGAGATCTTCCCTCCTATTTTGCTGTCTGATTGTTCACATCCACAGAAATAGATGCAAACACAGAGACAGCCACAGTAACAGAAATGGCTAAATGCTACCTTCCAGTCAATCTTTGTGGATCATAATACAGGAATCAATGGAAACTATGCATGGCATGTAGAAGAATACAGCCATACGATGATATTCTCATATACTTCTGAGATGACTGGCCAACTCCAAGTAAGTGTGCTGTATCAAATCCAAAGTCACTGCCAACCTGATTTAGTGCTAAAAAATTAATTTTTTTTTAAAAACCCCAGGCTATGTACCTGAGAAGCTGCTGGACTTGACACCACTTTCTCGACAGTTGAAGTGAAAAAAATCTATTCTTGCAGTCAGTTCAAAGCCCTGATCATTTAAATATGCCAGAGAAATAAATTAAAATTTAAACTAAACATGGTTCCTGCATCCTACATTTCTTTCCCAGGCAGCCTATCCATATGATTAACACATTACCATCACCAACAAACCTATACCAACATACATTCTTACTAAACTGTCTTATTGCTTCTCTATGAATGAATTCACAGCTGCCTGGTCAGTGCTAGAAAGGAATCTGACAACACCCAGCACAAAGAAAGTTTCATAAAGGTCAGAGGGAAATCTTTCATCTGTTTTGCTTTGTTTTGTTGTTTTTTTTCAGATAGAAAAAAAGAAAAGGGGGGAACTATTTGGAAGCAACAGGATATATTTTTTCTTCTACCCATTATCATACTGGCTGTTGGGGCAGGTTAAAAGTCAGCAAAGAGACTGGCAATCACTCTAATCTACACCAGTGAGCCACAGGTATCAATTCCACTTAAATGAGAGGATACAGTAAGATTGACGAGCTACAGCTGTAACATACAATGTAAGATTCAAAGACTGAAAAGACTGTACATGGAGCATGAACATGGCCAAGACCAGTGAAGGAGAGTGTTGCACCTCGCATTAGGCTGGCAATTTGTAGGTTAATAATTTAACACAGCACTGTGTCTTTGCACGGTCCAGTGAGAGGGGACTTAATAATTCTCTGCCCTCGGGTAGGAACAGCTTTATCCAGGCAAGAAAGGAGAAAAGGATGATGTGACAGTTCTGAACAGTTCCGTTCTTAACAGAACCCCAGGCCTGATTGGATGTAAAGAAAACATAGATGTCCAGATCAAATTTCTGTTCCATGAATAAAAATGTAGAGTTTGCGTAAGAACAGGTTTCCTCTGCATAAGAACACGATGCCCAGCCACACAATTAGATGGATGCTGCAAACAACCAGACAGAAGGAGACAAGCTTCGGGGCTAATCTAAGGATAACTCAATCTAGGTGTGATCTTCCTTTACTTGTTGCATCCCATCTCAGAAACATTTGCAACTGTGTAGCTTTCTGTATTCCTATTTTGTACACAAATTGCTTATTTCACAATTATTTTAATCCGAATTGTGTTAGGGGCAATTGGTAGGTTACTTGCAAATACTATCCCTGCCAAAGTGGTAATCCTTAAAAATGAGATACTGAATCATACTCTCACAGTGCTCAGTACAACTCCAGAGAATGTGAAAAGAAGTGTCACGCTCAATAAAATGTTCAGAAACTAGGCCAGCTGGAGTTTGTGTGGCAGAGATGGCTTCTGATGATAAGCACAGAAACATGTGAGCAATGACCTCACCTCCAAGAGACTTCCAGCAAGTTTGGAGTACCTCTGAAGATAATTCAGTTTATTTAATCTATTCCCTTGCATCAAGAATTCACATCTGTTTTTTTCATGCTAAGGACGTCAATGAAAGCAACACAGGTGCACCAAAATGCCATGCAGGAAATGGAGAACAACTATTTTTAATACACTGGATGTTCAAATCCATTCATAGTTAAATATCTCCCAATTTTAAAGATGCTACTATTTTAAGGTGCAGCATAACTGTGTCAGGAACATGACTTAGCAATAGTAAGCTCCACGGAGTCACAGACAGGTTAGATAAATATCATTATCCTTGAAATAAGACAGCCTATGCCAGTACACCCTGACAGCAACTGAAAGAGCTATGACAGTCCTTAGCAAGCAAAGGAAACAGAGAGAACATCAGGTATCACAAGATTTCAGCATCCCCATACTCGTACTTCTAAACCATCATAAAAGTACTTCTGAACTCCCAGTACAACATCTAATTATACACATCTTACAGACACTGTAATTATTTCACCAATATGACAGGAGAAATCTGAAGCAGAACTCCACAGCTCAGAGATGCAATTTTCTACACTTTGAAGTACTAATGGACCAATCTTATTCTGTGCCCAGTCCATCTCTGCAAGAAGCTTTTTCATAAAGGAATAGTTTACTGAAAGCTTTAGATAAAAATGGAAAGAAGCATGAATTAAAGATGACAGGAATAAAATGTAAAAACAGACCACAATAAAAAGTGGGGCTTTCAGTGGCCCCTTTCACAATCATTGCTTATCTGAAAAGAGAGACAGCTAGCTATATTTACAAGACAGGCAGTATTTGTCATCACTTCACAGAACTTGAATAAAAAGGTAATTTATGTACCCCCCTTGCCTATTTTTAGGTGAAAGTACTGTTATCGCAATTACAATTTTCTTTTTTACTGCAGATATTGTAATTTCTATTCCTAAGACATTTATAGTGTATATAAAAGCCATGCAAATGTCTCTTTTTCCAGATCGGGGCATTTTCATTTACATCTTCATATGGGACACTACGTTCTCTTCTATACCCCAATACACAACTTCTTCGAGTTGGAAGCCTCTCCCAATCCCTGGCATCAAAGCCCAGCAGTACAATGTCCAGTGAAATTACTACAGATGTGTGCACGGGTTTTCCCTCAGATTGCATCCTGGAGATTCATGGCCTAAGGATTTAAATTTGTCGGTTGTTTTCACTCCTGACAATGTTACTGGAACACACCAGCTTTCCCTTGTTATCATGTAAAATTATAACAATGTACTTCATTCTCAGTAATTTCCTTCCTCTTCTAAAGTGTTATCAGCATGGGAGTTTGGGTTTGTTTGTCAAAAACTATGCTCCCCAGAGTCAATTTATCTTTATCAAACTTTATAAAAGAGTATAGCAACTTGACTCTTCTCACAGCACACATCCCACACATAGGGGGAAGAAAAGGCAACATTCCTCTGTTGCTGCCACACTCTGACAGATGTTTCCATACTAGATAACGGGGGAAAAAAGACAGAATTTAATCCAGATAGGTTTGACTAGGACTAGAAAATGTTGATAACGCAAGAGTTCAAGGTCCCCTTCCATCCTCATGCATGAAATGCCAAATCTGTCATGCCCTTTGAAACTTTATAATCAAGCTCTTTTACAAGCTTGACTTATCTTCAAAAGGTAGTCAGGCATTTTACATACTATACTTCCCACTCGTCACTAAATAATAAAGCTTTTTATTTCATATTTTACTTCTATACAAAATACAGAATAGTAAATCTTTCTGGGGATGGAAGTACAAGCTTACTTCTGTTCTCACTTAGCTGGTTATACTAATTGATAGCAGGAGAGTTAATTTTGATGTAAAAGAATATGAGAGCAGAATCAAGTTTGATAAGTTAGCAACTGATTTGGATTCAGGAAGTCAAACAAATTTCTAAATTTTTACAATTTTTGAATTTATTGACTCTGAATATTTCAGTATTCTCATTTAACTAATTTCAGTAGCTGGCCAATAGCTAAAAAAAGTCAAAACTTGGAGAAATCATAAATACGGTGAAATTGGAGGTAGAAGAGGCACAACCTCCAGATCTTCAGAATGCAAATACATAGAGGAACAGATACCAAAACTTTTAATTTAAAATATTATCAAGTGGGAGAAAATGAATTTATATTTCTAACATGAATGAGAAATCACAGCCTGCATTAGCCTGAGTGTAATTTTATCAACAAAGCTTTTCTTCTGCAATATAGTGCAGCACTTTTTTCCTTAAATGCACTTATCTTTCTCCCATGCTTTTACCTTAGACCCACTGACTTATTCACTTAGGCACTGGCATAAAAGAACAGTACATCAGTTTCTGTAGAACTGAACATTTTCAGCATCCTTTATTTTCTATTTTCTCTTCTCACACTTCTTCCCATTTCAGAATTTCAGAAACCATTACAGAGCCAAACATGCAAGTTTCACCTAACCAAAAGAATAAGTGATCATCTGCCAAAAGACTGAAGAGCATCAGTACCATTTCTAACGTGAAGCCTGACAGGCAGCCCACAGAGCTGTAAATCTTCCAGTGATCCACCCCAAATCAAGGCAATGTCTACATTACCCCGGTAACTTATCATGTTAAATGGTTTCATCTGTACTGTAGTATTTCACATGCTGTACAGAAAAATATTTTTTAAATATTCAACATATTCTGCATATGCTACCAGAAGTGGAAGTTTTAAATGGCAAAGAACTGACAGGTTTTATATCTCTTAAGCAGCTACCTAAAATGGTTTATCAGTATCTACAGTCACAGTTCAAAGGTTCATTAAATTCAGTCTTGCTATGGACAGACAGAGGTTCTGACTCATAATAAGAAAACAAGACTCACTTTTCAGAGGGAACTAGTAACTATTTTTAGTTTGGGTATCTTATTCTACATATAAAGAAAATCTCTCTGGATTTTCACTGTAAGAGTATGAAGGACAATGATGTTCATTGTAAAAAAAAACCTGCTCTCTAACCCCAAATGTTCTATCCTCTATTCCCAAATGCCTGCTAATGTCATAAAAATAATTGCAGAGACAGACAAGATCCTAAGCCTCCAAAGCAGAGAGACATCCCTCTTCCCAAATGCTGTCCATCCTTCATGACTACATCATGCCTTTGCCTTTTCCACTCACTGATTGGTTTGGGGCTTGGCTGGGAGATTGGGGATTTTGATTGCTTGGCAGCAGCACAGATGGATACTAGAAACAGTTAATTCTGCTTTAAAAACAAAGGCAAAAGCCACAGACACAGGCAAAGAATGTGAAATAATTTGCAGAAAATGAAAGAAAGTAGGTAACTGGGAAATAGCTGTAATGTTAATGGACTATGACAGTCAATGCAAAAAGAATGTACATGCTTTTAATGGCAGCATATTGGACCTGAACTACTTATGTTCCTAAGCTCTTCTTTTTAAATTCTCTTGCAGGCAAAATTATCTCCACTTGTGAGCTTTTTACTTAATTCAGTGCCAGCTAACGCCAGCTTGTGATGACTGCTTTGGTTACCAGAGAAATAAAGAACCAGACAGCCAAGTGCTAAGCCAGCACTGCCCTGGCACTGGCCACCCATGGCCACTGTCCCTCAGAGGTGCCCGTGCCCCAGCATTGGTCACTTAGGGCCAGTCTCTTCTTAGACTGACAGAGCGTAGATTTAGATTAGATGTCAGGAAGAAATTCTTTACTGTGAGGGTGGTGAGGCTCTGGAACAGGATGCCCAGAGAAGCTGTGGGTGTCCCATCCCTGAAATTGTTCAAGGCCAGGTTGGAAGGAGCTCTGAGCAACCTGGTCTAGTGGAAGGTGTCCCTGCCCATGGCAGAGGGGCTGGAACTAGACGTTCTTTAAGGTCTCTTCCAATCCAAACCATTCTGTCATGATTCTGTGATTCAGAAGGATGCCCATGTTTGATGGAGTGTCTCCTTCCAGGTGACAACTCCAGCCGTATGTGTTGTCAGCAGCCTTTCCTTCCCCGTATCTCCTCAAGATCATCTCTCTGCCTGCCTCTGCCCCAGCAGCTGCAGCCACTTCAGTGTCTGGCACACAACAGGGTGCTCACACTGGTGTCAGAGCTATCTGCACCCCACTGTGACCAGGACAGAGAATCCCACAGCCTCTGCTATGAGTCCGTGCCACGTATCCCCATATGCTTCCCCAAAATGCTCTCTTTGAAGTTAAAGAAGGTTATTGTTAATTTGCTGCTTGTGGAAAAAAATAATATTCTGACATAATTTGTATCTAACTCTTCTGATTTATAAATCATTTAATGTGCAAATACATACTTATAAGAGTCTATACCTCTGCTAACGTTTGAACTTATTTCTAAGGAAGTTGATTAAAAGTTCTTGAGCGCTTCCCCACAAAAACCTATTAGAATTACACAGCTTTCAGTACTAGGCAGCACTGTATATCATAAAAAATGCCGACTCTTCTAAATACGCTGCAACACAGATACCTCTGCATCTACTATCAGAGTGCAGTGGAATGAAGTCTAAACAGGACACAAAGCTTTTCTTTAAGGCCAGAAATGGAAAACAAAGAGTGATAATAACTTAATTATGAGACCAAACAAAGCTAACAAATATGTCTATATATTCATAGTGCTACTTAATTAAAGAAAAATTATTAAATCCCAGTATTTTGGAACATTTCCCTTCCCCTATGATTTGAACTGCAGAAAAGCTTAAAACTGAATTAGGGCCGGGCAAGCCAAAGTCTGCACCCCAGCTGTGCTCCACTGATGCTCCTGGGCTCTGGATGTATTTGTTTCTCAATCATAACAAAAAGCTCCTCCTGCTGGATCATGCGAGCTAGTCTCACTCCCAAATGAGCAACTCCATATCAGAAAACCCATTCTACAGATTTACAGAGCAGAAATAAGTACAACAAGAGCATCAATGTTAAGCAAAGCTAAGCACAGCCAAGTGCAGAGCCACAGGTCTCATTCATGTAGCTCAGTAATTATGACAAGTACCCTCTAACACAGTAGAAAGAAACTTTAAAAAAATGTTTTGACTTTTCAAGGTGAAATACTCTATCAATGTGACCTTCTTTGTCCAGAAACTGAAATGAGCCATTAAAATAAGCAAAAGTCAAACTGACTTTCAAATTTTCCTTTTGGATTTAGTAAATAAGGAAATGAAATTCCAACTAAAAATTCCACTGTTTACAAAACTAAGTCCATTTGATTACATAATAATAATAAGCTAAGAAAATAATTTCAAACCTTTTTTTTTTTTTTTAATGGCATTGTTCTTTTAAATGCTTTCCTTGGATAACCTAATATGTGCTACTTTAAGCACTTCCCTTAGACAAATAAGTAGGTCCACTGACCTTAGAAACAAAACACTTCACACCTCCTGATGTGTCATTAATTCCATCCTCTGGGGAGGTTATGGAAAAATAATAATTAATGTACTGCCAGAAAACTGTCTCAGATTTCAGCTCGTTTCCTTAGCTACCAAGTGATATCTTAGTTACTTTCCTTTTATTAAATGTGTAAATCAATGTTCACTATTTTTTAATGGGGATAGTAAATAGCTTTTTGATTTAAAGTGTCCACTTTAAATCTGGACCCACATATCCACTCAATAAAAATATGCTCTTGAAATGCTACCCCATATGTCAAGCAAAGCCTGAAACAGATTCTGCTTTTATGGAAAGGATTCTTCTTTTCGTTTTCCACCATCAAATCTAACTTTTTTTACAAGAACTTTCAAATCACTTAAGATTTGCCCTTTGATATGTGAATTTTCATTTTATAATCTTTGAAATCTTGCAGAAAGATGGTTTTGTCTCTGAAGAATTAATGTAAGGCAGCAATTCTAGAAATGTAGCTGAAATTCCCTAGGAACAGAAAATTCAGCTCTTCAGCATTCTCTCTGTTACCCCTTTCTCAATACTTTTCTCATTTATTTATTTCTTTATTTTTCGATTTGTGAAGCAAGGATAAACAAAAGCCCTGTTCTCAGAACAACAGGTCATTTGAAACAATTAAAAACACTTCCAGAGAAAGCCACGTTGTCGGATGATCAGTTACCAGCTGCACATAATGTGGTTTCTTTCCTGTTCTCATTTAAACTGTTTCACAGTAATTTACTACTTCAAAAGCTTATTTAAGACAGGTGTTATAGTGTCCTTTTGGTTAAATTAGGATTTGAATTGAGTGGCTTTGCTGTTCAAACAAATCCAAACATCTTTTTCTCTTTCTTGTCTTTCTCTAGGACCCCATTTACCAGATAAAAAGACAAGAATGAGAACAGTGACAAGAAGACACTGCTACAGCATTTCTAGTCTGTTTTCTCTACTCTCTGATATATTTCCCTGTTCAAAAAAGCCAGCAAGCCTAAATAATACAGAAGCCCTATTAAAACCTGGGTTTGAAGCTGTGCAGAAAAAAGACCACCTCTTACTAAATGCAAGACTGGAGAGATAAAGAGCCTTAAGGAGTTAACATAGAAGAAGCCAGAAGGAGGGGAGCTAAATGGGCTTGAGGGTCATCACTCCACTTTCATTAATGCTATCATTTCCTTTCCTCAGGGCAAGTAAGAGCAGCAGCATCCCAATGCTGTCAGTTCAGTGACATATTTACATTTCAGAAGCGGTGGAAAACTCACCTCCCTGAGCCCTCAGTCCTCCTCTTCCATGGCATATCCCCAAGCTAACGTATGCAAGGAAAACTAGTGGACAACCTCCCAAAACTGCCCTTTCAGGGAAATCATCTTGTGAGGGCTGCAAGAATATTTCAGTACATCTGTACTGCTAAAAGAAGACACTACTCGCTGGAGTGAAGAGGATCCCCTGGACAATCCAACTGTTCTCCTTATTTATGCTGACTTGGTGAATGCTGGCATTTTTGACACTAGCACAGCTGCCTACTACTACTGATACGCAAGAAGAATCAAGTTGTGCAAGTCTGGTAAAATGCTTTCTTAAGAGAAGTATCAAGGTATTGCAGTAGTCCTATATGTTAATGAAATGACACTGTCATTTTCCTAAAAGAAGATTGCTAGTGCAAAATTCTACTGATCCTTCTTTTTCAGATTGCTGCCTTCCATATATATCTTCCAGGAATAAGGAGGTAAGATGCAGCATTCAGAAATGCTTATTCTGCCAGCAAGTTCCCTATTCATCTCTGCCAGGAACAAATTCATTCCAATGCAAATATTCGTCTTATTCCACTCCTGAGACAAGGTCTTACCTAGAACTTATGGCAATAAAAAAAAAAAAAAACCAAAAAAAAAAAGAAAAAAGTGTGGTGATTTGCTTTTGAGGTAAATACAAATCACTAACTACTGTGGAGTTTGGTTTAACATGCTGCATGGCACCATCTTCTCTTTTTGATGCAATTCTCTATGTTTTGTACTGTTTTATGAAAGGTAGGAAATACATAAACAACGCAATGGCATAGTAGGCTTGCTCTTTTGCAGGGAATGGAATTCAACAGGGCCTTTCATCCATCCAACTGACAGTTTTCCTTGTGTGGGGCAGTACAGTTGCATAATTATGCTTAGTAAGGCTGTCCTCTGAAAAAAAGACTTCTCAAAGAGGGTAAAACTTGATTTAGAAGGGAAAATGGTCCTAGCTGGGTTTTAGAAGGTGTTTTTTCTCACAAAAAGACCAGGCGCTTTTTGCACATCCTAATTACTTCTCAAACTGTCTGTTCCCAAGCACATAATTGAAGTCCTTGCATCTTGAGGCTCAGCTCTGTTCACACAAATCTTTCTACTGCCAAACCAAAGATAAACTTTATCTGTTTTTGCTGTACTCTTTGCTAAGCAGTCACAACAAAACAAAACAAACAAAACAAAAATGAACAAACCAAAAAGAAAAACAGAAAACAAAGAAAGACCAACCAACCAACCAACCAAAATTTTCAGACTGGCTTTGCTTCAGAAAGAAAGAGACTACCTTCACCCCAATTTCTGCTTTACTCATGTGAAGATTATATCCTGTATTGTTGTAGCTCTTCTGTCTGCACTCATTAAGGCCAGAAATTTATTCTTCTTAGGTGAAAGCCAGATTGTCTGATGCTAGAATCTATGTCTCTTTTACTGAGAATCAACCCTAAGACACAAAAATTAGAAATACTTACATTCTCTCTGTTCCTTCTAAATTTGCCTTTTACTTCATTGATTTACCTATAAAGAAACCTGCACATCCTTTCCACTTGCCTTTCATCTTTCTGCCCAACATTGTGAACGTTCCAAACCATGAGTGTTTTTTCCTTTTCTGCTGCTATCTTCTACAGAAGGAAAGCAGTATCTCCCTACTTCTGAAAGTGACTTCTCAGTTTACAGTGTGAACTGTGAAGACAGAGCTCAAGCAGCCCATCTGTAAAAACAGCTACTGGGCATGCACAAAATACATCTGTGTGAAAGTGCTGGGTGGAAAGGATGGGCCCCCAGAGCCTTCACAACCTACCTAGGAAGATGAACCCATGCCTCCTGGTAGAACACACTGCAATTCCCTCCTTCCCCACGTGTCTGATTTTCCTTCCATAGGAAATGGCAACGTGGAAAGAACGATATGCACCCAGGTCTCATCAAAACATGCCATTTGGCCAGGGTTCAGCTGTGGGTATCAGACCTACAAGGTGTACCACAGAGTAAATCAGACGCAGTCTCTCAGACCTAAACAATGCTTTCTCTCTCTCTCTCTCTCTCTCTCTTTCTCTGAGACTTTCTTCTAGCTCAAGAACAGAAACAGCAAAGACCATTTAAGAAATTGTTAGGCAACCTCACAATGGCCAGTCATTTGTCAGAAACAGGGAAAATAGCCTCAAAAGAGCTTTTAACAATCTGAACGATGTAATACTGCTAACCTGCTGGTAGACTCAACCCACTGTCAAACTGCAACTCTGACTTCTCAAAGCCAAAACGAAAGAGTTTATGAAATGTTTCAAACATGGGAGGGCCCAGGAGGCCATCTAGGAGGAGAAAGCTTTGAGGAAACGCAGAGGGAGAAAGTTGATAGCTCATCTCTGAGGCAGATGATGCAGCAGCTAACACACCTGCAGTCAGCCATACCAGCTAGCCAGGAACACCCATGTGGAGTATTATTTTTAAATACCCTGCAGACGAAACAGAAGATACTACATCAACTCACTTAGGCTTAATCACATGAAAACTCCTACTTAAGTGCTTGTCAGCAGTAAAAGCACCAGTTATAAACCAGTTTTCCCCTTAGCTACAAAAGACAGCTGTCCGTCGAGACTACCAATTTATTCCGCTAAAATCTGGAAAAAAATTAACTCCACATTCACTGAAAATATTAAAAGCTCTATTTTCAATTTAACTCAAGAAATTACATCCTTAAGATCAATATGGTACTGATGCCTGCTATGCTTCTGCTTCCCTTCCTTTACTGATGTCAGTTGTGATTTCATTTCTCAGGAGGACTGATGCCATGTAGCACTTATTTTTCAACATTGACAAAAAATAAGTAACAAAAATCTGTAACACGTAAATCAGTCTTCTTTTAAGTAAAAGACAAGGAAAGCTCAATTCTTTGTCTGATTCACCTTTATTCAATCAGGTCAAAAGGACCCTTTTCTGTTAAGCAGTCCATCTTGAAATGATTCCATGAACAGCAGGGAACACCAGGTTTTCTCTTATTCCTTATGCTAGCCTGTAAATGAATGAAGAAACTATAAATTTATACATAAAATTTCATGGGAATATTCTCTTTAGAAGCCATATTTTGCAAGATAATTGTTTTGAAATGAGAAACCTCTTTTATAGGCTTTCCTAGAACAGGAAGATCTAGTGCTTTGCTGAAAGCTCCCAGACATCTCTAGTCTACAGGCAATATATTTATAGGGATGGTTTATCTCACAAAGCCATTACTCACCTATCGGCAATTACAGGGACCAAATTCATTCCCAACTGTGAAACATCCCCTAGCAACATTAGGACCTGACTACATATGGGAAAATAACATTGAGATAATATTTTAAAATTTTAAACCCTGCTCAGCCCATTTTTGGTTTTTGGAAAGACCTATGTACAACCATTTCCTACTCTTTATACTGGGATTAAAAGTCATGCTGATTACACATAAACTTGAACAAGATGAGGCATGGCAGTATTTGTCCAGAAGAAAACCATACGCATAACACTTCTGCATACTGACAATATGAGAGTTTTGGGGAAAAATTAGCAATTATCAATCACTCAGATAGAAATAAAATTATGTTACTGAATTATTCATGAAGAGTTCTAAAATAGTTTCCTCATCAGTCCTGGTTGTTTTTTTCTTCCCCCAGTGTCCTCTAGATTTAAATCAATATATACTAGCAACAGAGTCAGTCTTATCCAGGCAAATACCAAGCACTAACACAGTTCTCTCTGTTTATTTTGCTGTCTGGACTGCTGCTGCCCATGGTGAATGAAAAGCTGCCTGTCTCCCATAAATGTTTGCTGTCGGCACAACTTCTTTCACTGACCCTGTTTTCAAGACTAATGACTTTCATTTCTAGTTCAGCACTTTCCAGTATGGTATTCACTTAACAAAGCTACAGCAGTATATCAGTCTAAACACACTTGGTGTCTGGCCTTCAGTGCTCATGCAACATTAATTTAAATACAAGGTAAAATATTTACTTCAAAGTCAGTCGTATTTTACACTGGTCTTTTGTTACAGAGGAATTCAGCCCTCAGTGAGTTGGGGTTTGCGAGACAGGGTAGGCTACTGTCTTAGGAGAGATTTAGTCTCTCAGTTTTATGAAAGAACATACATAAATTCAGGTAAATCAATGACCCATATGATTTCTCTAAACCATTCAAGTCTCTGAATGCACGAAAACCTCACAGAAGTGCCTAGGAACAACTCTATTTTAAGGCTGGCATTCTAAAATCAGCTTCAAATGGTATCTGCAGTCCTGTTTTCCTCTAAAAGCTGATATTTAAAATCAGTCAGAAATGTCAGACAGAATAATGGTTTAACCTTCAGACTTACTGGCAGGTTTTGGTTGCTTTCTCTCACATTTCTTAAGATAAAATTCAGATACTGAATAAATCATTCCTTGGCAGTCCTGTTTTTCATTGCTGACCAAATTATCAGCAAGAAAATGTCACCTGTCCTGTGAAAATAGGAAACTCAACACATCACATAATACAAAGGATTTTTTTTGAATGGTTGGGTTTAGTACTTCTTATCATGAGCTAAAATAATCAAGTGCAAAGATAAAAGCTAAACCTATAAAATACGTTACATTATAATAAAGTGAATGTGCTGCTCACACAGACATGACTGAGCTGTGCAAGGGAGCAGCAATAGAGGACTAACCCAGAAACAGCAAAAGAAGAAACCAATCTGGTTCTCATTCAGTGTCATAATTTCTGGCTTGTTTGAGGGTTGGTGTTTGTTTTTCCTAAAATAAACACTATTGACTCATTTGCGATGAACTTTAGAACCCATGCATGATTTAATTCTGACGAATTCTGTGATGCAGCTTTTGCTTACAAACTGTAAAGCAGAAAGCTCTCTCTGGCACGAGGCTTCCAATAGCATTGAGTAGCTAAAGGGCAGTTGCAAATCTTCAATTTTTGATATCATCTCAAGCAACAGTTATTATGATAGGGGGAACCAGGAATTTTTCCAACCTCCTAAGAGAAAAATGCAGAATGGAATATCCCAAGGCAAAGAAAATAGGCTGGGAATATTAAAGATACCTGGCATCAGACAGATGATATCTTTGACTCTTTCTGACAACTTTCCAGATATCTAGAAACCATCTAGACATCATACATCTATATAGATAGTCAGATATTTTGAATTTGACAACATGCAGTTGCACCTGGAAGAGTCTGGACACAGGAAGGAAGGGACTGGGACACAATGGTGAGAAGATGTGATGCTAATCCATCATGCTTGCAGTAACAGAGGGAGCAGCAACCACCACTGGGAAATACAGGAAAAGCAATATCCTATACTACACAAGACACAGCTTATGAACAGAGGAAAATTCTGTGTCACACAGAATACTCCTATGTTTCAGGTTGATAGCTATTTTAGAATAACTGAAAGCTCTGATATATTTTTCTTATACTATTTTTAAATGTTTATTTGAATGGATGCTATATACTTTAAAGCTGCACAGAACAAGGCCAGGTGTATGCATCCCAATCAGAATATAGCTGTGAAATCAAAACATGAGTGTTCACTCTTAGTTTTTCATTGGCTGAACTCCTGACAAATCCAGAACAAGGGTTCCCAAACAGCAAATGGCACATAAACATTCCAGGATCCTAGAGCTGCTGCTGCTTTTGCCAGGAAAGCTTTATAAACACTGATCCAGAGCTTTTAAAACTCTTTTCTATATGCTACAAATAGACATTCAGACTGGCATCTGAAACATCAACTTCTTTCCTCCTGCACCCTCTGACACTGTCACTTCTGTAGCAATTCAGCCAACGTTACATAAGGCAGCACAAAAGCAAGGCTCTCTCCTAAGCATTAATTCTTTCACGTGGGTAAATCAACTAACCAGACATAACCGAAAAACATGTGAAATTAATTATTCTGGTCTACATTACATTGATTTCACAGCAGCATAACTATTAGGATGTTTCCAGATTGATTTCTGATGTGCTATCTTGATAGTAGTTCCTGGACTGGATTTAGATTGGTTCAATGATGAAAATGAGAATTCAGAAGTACTCAAATGAACATTTAGAAACGGTAAAGCGGGGGACAGTGGGTGGAGGAAGATCTGAATATGTGCCTGTTTCATCCCATTTATCCTGCAGTGCTAGTGTAGCTCTTTGAAGTGTCAGTATGGGGGAAGAAACTGCATTACCCAAATACCATTTACATAATCATTTTTTCCATATCTAAGGAAGACATTTCTCTCTGTTGTTACTTTAACTTGTTCCTTGTAATCATACACCTCTGACAATAAACGCAAAATATATGCTAATTTCCTCCATCCTTCCTACTTCAAAAAAGAGATCACCTCTAGCAGAGCAAGTATTATATTTATATGGCACTGACAGGAAAACTGTACATTAACTGGCAATTCATTATTTTGCTTTTATCTGATTCCCTTCCCTGCCCTTGAGAAGAGAGAAATCTCCAACTACTATTTACAGTTCTGAAGCTTCAGAGAGAGAAAGAGAGAGAGAGATGCTCAGAGGCACCTGACAGGAGCAGCGGGTTTGCGTTCTGCTCCAAACCTGTATGTATTATTCCATGCATATGGTTGCTTCTGTGTTTTTTCATCATCACTATCCAGTGTCACATGATGGCAGATAAACAAACAAATGGAGTGCTTCCATACTGAGCAGGGATTTGATACTATCCTTACATTCATCAACACTGTAATGGAGGTTTTGTGCCTTTTTTAGGCATCAATGTCATAGCCTGGATTCTGTGAGGGAAACCTTCAATACAACCACAACTAGGTAGAATTACTTTCGTGGGTTGCTGCACATCAGTGCCCACATTCTGAGCATTTCACCAACTCTCCACTAGCACTGAGAACTGATCAGTGCTGGTAATACAGAGAGGCAGCAAAACCAGCCCCAGAAACGTGTGTTTTTCTCCCACTGTAATATCTTCAGATTGAGCAGCTGCTGCTATTTTAAGATTTCCTCTGCTAGGAAGTACAAATACCAGGATGCCCATCTCTGCTCTCTGCCATGCCCTGCAGCCCCTTCCCCAAATAGCCCCCAGGTCACCATACAGAGCAGCTGGCAGCCCTCAGCACTCCTACAAGCCAACACTGAGCAAACCAAACACTCCACAGCCATGCAGGAATGGTGCAGCCTGCACAGAGGGGCAAGGAGGAGAAGAACAGGTCTGTCTGCAGTGATTGCAGCCAAACCCCACCTCCACACATCCTCATTCAACAAAGGTACCCCATTTCCTAGACCAAGTTACTTGAATACTGCTGCTCTTCCTTTTCTCATTGTATTGATAGCCCAGAAGCTCATTATCACAGAGTTGTTTTGGTTGGAAAAGACCTCCAAGATCAAGTCAAACCATTAGCCCAGCATGCTGAAGTCCACCACTAAACCATGTCCCTAAGTGCCACATCTACACATCTTTCAAATACCTCCAGGGATGGTGATTCCACCACATCCCTGGGAAGCATGTTCCAATGTTTGACAATCCTGTTGATGAAGAGATTTTTCCTAACATCCAATCTAACTTCCCCTGGTGCAACTTGAGGCCATTTCCTCTCTTGTGTCAGCCCTTGTTACTTGGGAGAAGAGACTGACCCCCACCTTGTTTCGACCTCATTTGACCTAAAACCCCCTGCCTTCCTCCCATCCACTTTGTCTCACATCCCTACAGATCACAGCTGTCCTCCAGCCAACCACCTGCGCAGGTGTGCATCACACAAGCCACCGTGCTACCCAGTGTGTCGACTGCCATGTCCTGCTGCTGGCAGAACTATGCTGAAGGTGAGCAATCACACCTGTGATAACCTGATTCAAACGGGAACGCTCCAATTTCTTTCTTATCTCTTCTCCTAGGCTATTTAATTACTTCAGACAACACATCTCTGATGCAGCCGCAAAGGCTTGTCCAGCTGGAGGAGCTGCCTGAGCCGGCTCCTGACCAGCGGACGGGCAGGCAAACAGTGGCAATTCCAGTTGTAGAACAGCACAGCCAGTTTGTCAGCACTGCCCCAACTCCTCCAGCACGGCAGGGCCCTTCCTCAGCCTGTTTCACACCGCCTCCGCACGATCTTTGCCACTTCATCCTTTCTCTAGGCTTGCCACCTCCCATACTCTCCCAGGAAATCAACACCTGGCAGGAACACTCACTCCACAGCATTACCTTGATCCACTCTGAAGTGGTCCTTGGAGGTTTGATGCTGCTATTGAACTGCAGTAAAGTAGGATGTTGCCAAAACACCGCTGTGACAAGCAATCAATTCTGCTTCCAAGGGCTCCCTGAAAAATCTGAGGTAAACGCTTCTGATGGCCACAAATCCATAAATATGACCCATGAAGGAATTTTCAGTACTTCCACCAGAATTATAGCTGTTGTTATAAGTACCTGAATTTGTTAAACCTTCACTTTTGACTATCAATATAGACAAAACAATACTTTTTAGCCATAAAGCTCCTTCTTTTACACAAACATACAAAAGATCCAAGATAAAATAATTCCCTATTCCATGTTACCTGAAAAAGGGCACTGTTCTGCAGAAGAAAGAAAATACTTTATTCAGCTTCATAATCTGCAAGTGGTTAATTGATTCTCACATCAAAACACCTCAAATGGGAAGCTGAAATACTAAGCACAGAATTCGAGAGTTCTTGGCTTCTGAGACCAAGGGGGCTTTGTGTCCCCTTATTGCTTTTAAAGGGCAAAAATAAAAATACGAATAAATATAACATTTTTTTAAAAAGTCATAATACAGCGTGCAATTTTGCAACATATCTGGAAAAATACACTGGAAATCCAGTGTAATCAAAAGTGAACAAACATTACTGTTGATATATTTAATGACAATTTTTTTATTCATGCAAAAGCAATCTGTTGAAGGCTTCATCAGAATTCTGAATGAAGTTGGTAACAGACGGTATCTGTATCTCATTTGAAATGTAAATGAGTCATTCCTGTCTTTTGGGGAACTAGGATAGAAGAGACTCCTCTTCAGTCTTGTGGTTAAAAATAACTTTCCACTCGTCCCACACAATATCCCCTTTAAATGATCCCTGCTTCGCATTACTTTCATGACGACCTATTAAATAAATGGGGACATAATGCAGCCTCCAAAATTCAACTGAAGTCAGATATTTGAAATAAAAATAAGCAGGCAAGGATATAAAAATAAGCAATAAGGAATGCAGAACTCAATACTGCATTACATTAAAAAAAAATACATACTAAGGTTCAAAAAATCAAAAAAGGACAAAATAGGGGTGTGAGATACTGCACAGAAGGGCTTTGAACTCTTGCCAGTCTTGAATGTTCAGAAGAGGGACCTGATGCTTCAGGGAAAATTTCCTACTTGACTTTAGGCCCTGACAAATATTGGAACTGTTCCAGCTGGTACCTCGGCTGCTCTCCCTTCCCTTAGAGCAAGCTGAAAAGCCATTACCCCAAGTGTCAAGAGGCTGCGTAACCTTTGTCTATATTCATGCAAATACCTTCTGATAATCATGATAGAACGCTTGCCCAAGCACAATGGATTAATGACTCCAAAATACTCTCAACTGAGCCATTCTGTGCTCGTTTGACAATATAAAAACTACTAAATGTCAAAGTGGACAATGGCAATACACTGTCCGGGAATTTCTAGCTACAGTAATCTAATCACAACCTTACAACATTGTTTTCTCACTGCAAGAGGTTCAAACTGCAATGAAGACCTCAAGAACAATCTTACAGGAGGATTCTCTGTAGCTTTTAAGCCCGTTTTCTGGACTGAGGACAGAACAAAGCCTTTCTCTAGGAGACTGGATAGACAGATTGGATCAGAGATGCTGTTCTGGAAGAGATTCCACTCTGGATACATTGGTGGAGAGAATCCCAGTTCCACATCATGCTTGGCCCATTTTGGGAGGTCCTGCACACTGCGAGGCACATAAAAACAGCCAGATGCTTCAGCTACATTTAAATTACCTCAGGTTATCAGAAGCTATATCAATGTACTAACTATAATATTATAACAGGGTTCATTTTCTGTGTCAGCAAGCTCCCCTGTCAGTGATTCCCAAACCTCTGGCATCAGATAGAACTTCCCACCACAGTATCAATAGGCAGCAGGTCAGGAAGAAGCTCTCACAAATCAGTGGTGATTATGTTTTAATATTGCATAATTGAAGTATAGGAGTTGGGGTGTGTTGGAGGAGTGAGAGATTTGTGCTTTCAAGGAAAGGAGGTGGGAGTTCAGGAGCAGAGACATTTCTGGATAACAAGGACCTGGGTTTCTATGGGATTGCTCAGCCACCAGTGTTACTGTGGTTTCTCACCCCACCAGCTGCCAAGTGCAGCCTCTTCCCCAACTCAGGACTTCAGTTGTGAAAAACATATAGCCCTAAATATTAAAGCTCTGTAAAACTAATTCAAACTTTAAAATTCTCCAATACCTCCAGTAAGAAAAACAGTATTAGCAAAGCATCACTAGTCTGAGAACTGAGAAATGGGATTTGAAAGTAGCAATTTATTTAATAATAAGAAGAAATCTAACTAGAGCAATATTTTAATTGCATAGACACAGCTAAGAGTATTTTACTATGCAGTTACAGTTAGGTGGTGGCTTCTTTCAGAGGATTTCAAGGATAAGATTGCTCAGGATGAAGGAAGGGTTAGAGTACTGCAGTTTTAAACAACAAGTATTGGGAGTTCATTTTGATACTCTGTGGTACAACAATGATTATTATACTTTGCCCCACCTATGGAGATATTGAAAAAGTAGTAACTAAATCCGATTATGCTAGATTTTTAAACTTTTTTCTCTTTTTTTTTTTTTTTTTTGTTTTTGTTTTTCTGAAATCTGAGTATAACAAAATACAGAACAGTAAACTGGGGAAAAAACAAAAAACTTCATTTTTATTACCAGTAAGAGACTGAAGCCATAGCATTTTCAGCTACATTTCATAAGAAGAACATTTTTAGACAAATTCTTTTTGCCCAGAAATCTCTTTGCTTTAAAATACATTCCAAAATTGTGACAAGTTTAATGTATTACTTCATATTGCATGACTTCAACAACAGACCCTGCCGAAAAAGAATGACATCCTTATGCATATTCTGCATTAAAATGATTCTATTCAAAACACACACCCCCTCTTGCTAGTGTTATTTTTTTCAATACACCTGGGGAGCTATATTAATATTAGTATGTCAAGTGTTAAATTGTATTTAAAAGTATATAAGATGAATTTTCCTATGTAAAGTACTTGACGGTGCGGTGTATTCAAGAAGCAATTTCCATAACAGCAAGAAACTTTACTAGAGCAGTATGATTTAGTAAGATATAGCAGCCTGGAATACACAATCCTGCTGACCTTCAATACTTCAAAATCATTCCAGTTTTTATAGCTCCTGTTGTTTGCCATCCCGTTTCTATCCATTGCCACTGAGTATACAAATGACAAGAGCTGAAAGTCTGTTTTCTGTACAAACAACATGCACGCTGCTCCATGCCTGCTCAGCCGAGGATTTTATTTACCTACTTACTAACCTACCCCTAACTAAGGACTCTATTTCCTTCACAGTTTTAACACAACCCTTCTTCACCTTTCCCTTCAGCCATTCTCAATCCATGCTGCTGGCCAGGAACAATCTCTTGTCCAGGGCTATGTGACCAACTTTCACAGCTCCCAGGAAGAAGTAAAACACCAGGGTATCATGAAAAAACATCTGCTCAAAAACCAATAGCACCACTTTCACACGAGCCATTCCTTTGCCTGCATGCCCAGATCTCCACACTGCAGAGGTGCTCATCTTTCATCACATTTCTAGGTGCCCTTTTCCCAACATTTCTGCTGATTCTGATGCTCAGCCTGTGCACACCGAAGAGCCCATGGGCACAGGTCTCATCCCACAGAAACAGAGGGAGGTAGAGGCCAGACACAGTGGTGGTGGGATGTTGCCCTGACTTTTGCAGTCTTTCAATGTTTTCACTTTGTGATAGAGTTTCTCACGCACTTTCTGTCCAGATGTCGCACTTGGACACGAAAAGAAGCACTCTAGACTCAAGTTCTGCCAGGTCCAAGCCGGAACCAGGAAAAGAGGCCCTGGCCGTTTATTCTTTCATATAGATATGTTTCTAGGAATGACCATGGATTGGAGGATGAGGTTTCCACCTCTTCCAACCACACTGGTCAGCTGAACAGTCCATCAAGCTTTCTCCGCCTCAGGAGAAAGAATGAAAACAATAGGAGCAGTTAACAAAACATGACTATGTTTACAGAAAGTGCATGAGAAACTCTATCTCAAAGTGAAAACCTTGAAAGACTGCAAAAGGCAGGGCAACAGTGGGATGTGTCCTCACTTCAGTCCTCTCCCACTCTCCCTGAACAAAGCGGTACACCTGGCTTGACAATCTCACTTTTGATAAAGCAGGTAAAAAAAAGGCCAAACACCACCCAAGAAAACCCTCATGTAAGATTTGCAACAAAATAGCAAAAGTACTGACAACTGAAACCTGGCATTTTACTAAGTAAATCCCATTTTATTTATAAATCCGTAAAATATGTTGTTGCTCAGCATGGTAAATAAAAGAGAATACAAACTCTGCAAGAGCACAAGAGGCAAAGTTGTTTTGTTCTGCATTTCTACATCATGTGAAATCACTACTATGTGATCAAAACCAACAGCTAAATATTGTGTCACAGAAATTGTGCAAATTCTACAGATCCAGAAAGATTTTCCTTTTGTAGCTTCAGTGGCCACATGTACCTGAAATGTCATAAAATGCCGCTCCCAGAATGTTCACATGGCTTGAGAAAAGTAGTACTTACTGAAATGCAATTAAAAGTAAATAAGGAGAGATGAGGAGAAAAGAAATTTAGGGGTTCTAAAGCACAGATTCTTTTGCTAGCCTCTCTGGAGAAATATGTCCTGTCTGCCCACATCATCAATGAGCATAGAACTCTTGGGCTAATCTAGAGAAAATCACAGTATAGAAATAAGTATGACTGACACAGAATAATGTGCATTTATACTGCACATTTGGGGCTTTGTCATCAATCAAGATTTCTTTCCAGTCTTCATCTCACAAAAGAAACATGACCTTTCTCACCAAGCCAACCATTTAATGGAATTTAATATACAAATTAATGTCATTCAGACCACATACTTTCCTTTTCTTGTCAATACCCTGGGTCACCCTGGCACTTTATCTACATCAGACCTAACACAGACCCAAAATTGTAGCTGATATTCTTAAATACATTTCTAACTGGTGATCAAATTCAGGTTACTGCAAAGAAAATAAAAGACATTCACATTTACCTAACAAAGACCATAATCTGCTCTATGTGAAAGCCTTTTAAAGCACCGATTTATACTTGTTTGTACAGGTGTGTAAGTAATATGTACATATTGTCAGGAACTGTCATTAGATAATATGCAATCATAATGGATAATTGGTGTGACATGGGAAAAAGGACTTACTCAAATCTCTGCCTCATTTAATAGCAATAAAATGCTTTCTTGTTTTAGTTCCTTTTGGAAAGCAGAAGTTGTCAGGCATATGTATGTTTAATACGTTTTGTTTAGATATTCACCTTCTTTACATGACAGGCTGTTTAGTCCATTTCTTTCATAATTGTAGATTATTTGGAAAAAAAGATTTGATGATTAAGGCTCACAACAACGTAATAAAGAAAAATGCATCCAGTAGTTACTATCACATTTACTTAGGATCAGTTCCATCCCAATTTACAAAAAAATAAAAATTTACAGAATCTGGAAGATACAGCTATAACACTTTGCTTGCTTTTATTACCAAAAAGAATAAAAACCCCTTGCCACACAGGTTTTTTTCTTTTGTTCTTTTTTGGGGTGGCAGGGAGACAGAACTGCAAGTGTGGTCAAGAGGAATATAATCGAACTCAAACTGAGCCCTCAGGTATCTGAACTTGCAACACTATCACAATCATAATGATGCCTAAAAATTGTAATTTATGAAAACTCATCCATATTGAATGAGGCAAGAACTATTGTTATGAAGACTACAGCTGGTTGTAAGGCAAAAAAACCAGAGTGGTAACAAATGATAAATTTAGGAAAGGCTGTCTTCATTAGTAAGTGGGAGAGGAAGCAATGTGCTAAATATGAAAAGATGTTGCAAACTTGGGAAGAAATGTATGAAAGGAAGAGCTGAAAAAGGAATACAAAGGAATTGTGAAGTAACCAAAACAGGCAGAAAATAGCTAAGGACATTCATACTACAAATGTGCAAACTGATAAATTACAGAAGCCATCTCAAACTGGGATAATACTGATGATATGACAATTTTTTGCCTTTTCTTTTATACCCCTTTTATATATTTTTCCTATGCTTAGTGCTTCTAGCCCACATTCTTAGACCTAATGTTTTAAGCCAAGAGACCAAACATCTTGGAAACCTCATAGTGAGGGGTCAGAAAGCCCCAGACACCAAGGTCCTCTCCAGAACACATTCTGTAAACTGAGATGGGCCCATCCAGGGGAAGGTCCCTCGGGCAGGGGGTTCACTGGAGCCTCTCCCTGGGGAATCTTTGATGGATGTGCTGATTTGTAAGGCCTGGAATGTGATCCCCGACTGCCCGTGGGTGTGCATTCCGTGTGCTCTGCGGGCATTGCACCTGGGTGTGCTGCGCCTAAGGGTCCTTAAATAAATAATCCAGGTAAAAACACCTTTTTCCCTTCTAACCATGTTTGGCTCTTAATTTTAAGACCAGGGAAAGACATCACTACAACAAAGAAGAAATCTAGAAAGCAGTAATGTGTAAAGAGACTGTGCAGAGTACAAAATGCAGATTACTGTGCAATGCCACATGAAGACATGAGATAGGCTGACTGCAGTTACTGAGTCATCCCTTCACCTGCCATTATGGTTGTTGAGAAATGAAGATATTTGCAAATATGTAAAGTGTTACAGAAATCAGAATATTTAAGAAGAGATCCAGGTTTGCCAATTTAAGCAAAGAAAATGCCCTGAAAAGTAACATACAGAATTTATATACATATATACCTTAGTTAAAATGGTATTTACAAGAAGCAAATAAGAAAAATGCAATGTAGAAATCAACATAATTAATACATAAACAAGTTCTAAACTGTTCAAAGTAAATCTGCCAGAATAAGATATTCCAAGAATTTCAGATATTAAATAAAATTGACATTACTGATAAATGTGTTATTTTACAGCAAGTTTGTTTTAAGCTACAAAATCAATATGAAGCTTTGGAGTAGTAACAGGAAAGTACTTTTTCCCAAACTGGCACAACAGCAGATGCTGCACTGCATAAAAACACAGTTTATTTTTTGAAGCCTTCTGAATGCATTTATGTGGAGAGACAGAGGGTGGGGGTTTTGTCCCTCTGATAAACTGAAAAGGCTTTTCCTGTGACACTGGCCCAGGAGGCTTAGCTTTTCTTTTAGGGAGAGATGTGTCCTTCTCCCTGATATGGATCTCCCAAGTAGTTACTGGTTCCCTTTTGAAAATCTGCTCCTTTTGAAACCTGCCTTTTGAATGTCCTCGTGCCCTTCCTGTTCTCAGCCTTTCTCCAAATCAGTCTCATATATTACCTAAAGAGGAGGCAGAACCATAAAAGATAAATACCTCTGGAATAATCGTTCATCAACACTGAAATGTTGTCTGAGAATTGACTATTATCTTGGTCCATTATTTTTCTCCTTCCAGTTTTTTTTAGACTGTCTATTGCTGAATTAAACAAATAAAAACATCAAAGCTATGTCCCAATAAACTAGCAACCTACACTGCTTCTATGCAAAAAAAAGTCACATAGTAAAATAAAACAAAAAAGTCACTCAATGAACATGAATAATCTCTTGAAAGCACATCTATTTTCTAGTTCTCAATGAATTTATAATTTATGATGTATAATTATTTATATAAATTACATTTAATTATACATTTATCCTAAAAATCTGACTTCACCACACTTGAAATCATGCAATAACACCATCCTATGACCTAATTACATTTGTATATTTAAGATATCTTTAAAAATTAATTTTCAAAGATTTTACTAATTATATTTTTATGAATATATAAAACTTAAACATACATCTTCTACAACTCATATTGAGTGAGCCTTACTACATCAATTGTATTTTTTTACCTCTTTATCTCTTACTTCTGTAAAACTCTATAAACAGAGCACCTTGCTTATCAACAAACTAGCGTATTGTTTTCTTTCAAATATTAGTTAATTTAAGGTTAGCAATGTTTCCTACTACCTGCATAACTGTAGATTTGCATCCTAACAAGGGAAACTGAAAGGATTTCACAGCCAGCATACTACAAAATGCAGGCTCATGGGGAAAAATTCTGCTACCTGCTTCCTAAACTAAAAGAGAAGTGATCCCTTGACAATCTAAATACTCAGATTCAATTATTTAGCACCACAGTTGTGTCTAACACTTCATAAAAGCTACCAAAACAGGGAACACCCTCAAACAACTTATGCAGCTTGTAGGAAACATTTTCACCATCTATTTTATTATTTCTTTGTTCAATAGCTCGCTAACTAAATTTTTATGGCACTAGAAACCTGCAAACTGAAACAGATTTGAGACAAAAGGCAATAAAATGACCAAAGGTCAGGCTCTATGATGATATGCCCTTTCAGCACCCAATTCACAAATCTAAAAACACAGGATTATGTCCAATGGCCATGTAAAGGTACAAACTTTTCCATGGCAGGCACGTGTGTAGGGTCAAAGAGCTCAAACTAACAGACAAATGCAGTATCATGCCAAAACCTTCCCTTCTGGAAGTCAGGCAAACTGTTACATTTCTGAATAAAAGACAGTTACAGGGAATGATATTTGCATGTCTCCCTTAAATCTGCTGGCAAGAAGTACTGGATAGCTGCTTTAATGGTTCTCTGGTAGCCCCATCATACAAGTAACTGTTAACTATATGTGTACTACGAAATTATTAAATGTTTATTTCCTAATGTCAAATCAATTATTAAGCACATAAGAAGCCATATGAAGGGCTTAAATTATTCATTTCCATGTGTCACTTAGTCTCTCAATTTCAGCAACATCAGAAGAGTATGATGATATTTAAAATGAGCATTGCTTAGTTTCAGTATTCTCAGAAACATTAATATTCTCATTGATAAATGTTATTTCCCATCAAAGAGAAAAATATTGCCACATTCAGTTCATGCATATTTATCTAAGCCTCACATTTCTATTGTACTTCAATATGTACACTTGCCTTGACAGAATTCATTCATATGACTTGCACTGCAATTATCGCATTGCATGTAAACTGTGCAGTAATCTTGATGAAAACTACAATCAGCTCAGCCTTTGTACTTAATTGTCCCCTCCAAGATGAAAAAAACACTTCAGGAAATGGAGTCAAGGAAAATAAACTAGCAGGGAAACAAGAATTTCATAAGGATCTTTCAGTAAGTTCCAGGACACATCCAGTCTCTTCTACTTTATATTACATCAAACCTCTCTCATAAATGTTATAATGAATGCCTAAAGAGAAAAGAAAAAGACTAAAATTATTATCCCCAGATGTTTTACATTCTGAGACTACTTCTCCAGAACACCGGAACGATAAAAGATATTTAGATAGCAAAAAACCATGAACTTTTAAAATTCAGAAAATGCTCTTCAGCTTTTAGATGAACTTCATACACAGGTCAAAGTAAATAGTCATTTAAAACAACTCAGTAGTTTCCAGATGTTCAGTAGAGCATGGAATAAAGAACTAAAAGGATGCTTCTGAACCACTGAAGTCCACGTTTCTTTGATTGAAGACATTGACTGACTCTCAGGTAAGGACAGCATTCCACTGTAAAACCAATTCATTATTTTAATCTTTATTAGCATGAGGATATTAACCTCCACAAACCGAGTGCCCCAACGGCTATGGGATGCATTCTAATTTTCAGTTTAATTTTCCTTACCGGACAGATGATTTTTATTTTTGTGTGTGTGTGTGTCACTAATTCTTTGTCTTCCATAGCTTCTCCTCAAATCTGATGTCTGCAACCACGGACTATCTGTAGATGGCAGTCACACCACTCTCAGCATTCTTCTCCTCTGCAGATCTATACCCAAGTCAAGCTCTTCTCAACTCCTCTCGCAAAACTCTCCTTTCTCCTGGTAAGCTTTTGAATAAATGCAACTAGATAGAGGTTTACATAGTCGTCCAGGCAAGGATTCCTCTTCAGCTGGGTACTTTGCCATCATAAGCGAGTCTTTTCTGGACACACGTCCAAATGACCCAGTGGTCAGCTAATGCTGCCTCTCTTCATTCTGCTTGTCCTTGCTGCTCTACTGATGAACTCAGTGTACAGCTGTAACTTCTGCTGTTAGTCCCCAAATGCAGGCACCTCATATTTCCTATTATTGAATTTCATCTAGCTTCTGTTACTGCAGCCCTCAAGGTCAAGCTTTTCTTCCCCATAACATTGTGATCTTTTGCTGTATTAGGAATCCTTGAACTGGGTCATCAACAAATTTCATTGTAGCAGTGACATTCAGTCACCCCTTCACTAGTAAAAAGCACTAATAAAGGGAAACATTCTCCAGAGAGCTCTCTGAGAAATCCAGCCAGAAATCTTCCTCCTGCCTGATGTCCTCTAAAGTCACACAACCTGCCATCTCCCCTCACCTAGATGTACGGTTACCTTAATAATGGTCATCTCCTTTAGAAGGGCTTCTAGTCTCCCGTCTGGCATGAAAACAGATTTTTTTTCTTTCAAAAGTGCGTTCCCTATTTAAAACAGTAATCAGTTCTTTTTTTACAAACTGCTCTTATAATGCCCTGCCATGACATAGCAAAGGTTAACAATGGCATGTTGGTTATGCCAACTGGGATTTCAGGGGTTGGCACACTATTGTATTATATTAATCTACTGTATTATTATACTGTACTGTATTACTGGCAGGTCTCCCTAATAGTTCATCTTTTTCCTGTCTTCTATACAGTTATAACCATACCAGACTTGATGAAACCACTTAAATGTCTTCCTATTAAGCCTGTGACTTTATATATCTATAAAAAAAAGCATTAAGATAAAAATCATCTGTTCTCTTTCCACGAATATAACTGAAAGTGTGTCATATACTGGTGGATTGGGGGGTTCTTCTTTTTCCATCACACCTATTCCTAAAGCAGAGTATCATGTGCTCGGCAGTATCTTTCCTTTTCATACAACCCTCCTGGCTTCCTTCATGTCCTTTTTCAGGTGAATATTCACCTACAAGGTACTGAACCATGCTCCTCCAAGATTTGGTTCCTTGTTTAGGATACTCGTTCCTGAGAGTCGGATTAATCTTGAACTTAAAAAAATGACAAGTCTTCCCCACACTCCAGATCCTGAGCAAGTGGTATAGCATCAACTCATCCTCACTTTCCTGTGCTGCAGGGATTTCACTGACACCTGCCTTGCTTTCCTCAAATATCTAAGAACATTTTTTTCTCATACTGCTTAACCACAAAACATGTTATTGAAAATTTAGGGCAGGGCTGACTTTAGATAAGGCAGATCCCAAGCAAGGTGTGGAAACCAGACCCAATGTAATTCCACACGAAGATAAGTCTTCCCTTTCTGCAGACCCATTTTCTCACCACACTGCCTAATAAAGGAGCTAATTACCACAACCACAGAAACTCTGTGAAGGCACTCACCCCTCAGCACACAACAGATAACCCTGGGTGCTAAGATAATATCAAAAAAATGTGAACTTTAAATACTAGGACATAAAATTTTGCCCACACTTCTTAAGCCAGGACTGCTCCAATGCCCGAACTGAACCATTCCATCTCAACACTTTAGAACAAAATAAAGAAGTACTTTAAATTCAGTTCAAAAAGTAGAATTTAGGCTAAAATAATCAAACATATATTCTAAACACTCACTCTGGATATTTTTTTTTAAAAACCATAAGTGTCAAATTCCGCTTGAAGTAATTTCTGTGCTGTAACTGAATATAGAGGAGGAACACATCTGGTGCCTGCACTGTGCAAATGTATTTATGATTAAATAGAATTGAATACCAAAATCCTGCAATGATAGAACTCATTAGACTAGTATAATGCTGCATAATTACTCTTTTTTTATATCATCCACTGCATGCTTTAAGAGCTCTTTTTACCCATTGAGATCAATGTGCTATGTCATATTTACATACACCCTGCATGAAAGGCTGAGGAAGTATTAGACATGTCAGGGGGTAACACAGAAAGGCAACTGTTGTACAATAACTACACTGTCAGCAAAACAAGAGGAAACTAATTTAAATTCATTCCCTGGCATGGAACTCTACAGACAGGTACTAGATTTACATTTTGAAAGGAAAGGAGATTCATACCGTAGTAAGGCAGAGTTCTAACACAGTAAAATCAATACATCACTCCTTTTTACCAGCACTCCTTACTCAGCTTGCCTGCTTTGCATTACTGGCCCTCCACCAACACACCATCCACAGATTTCCTCACGGACCTTGCTAAGCAAGCACCACCCTTGGGTCTTTCCTCAGTGACACCATCTCCACACGTTACTGCTCACACCTCAGACTTGGAAGAGAGTTGCCGGCAGGCAGTGGCTCTCTCTGAGCCTCGGTATGCCTGCCTTTGCTCTACTTCTTTCCTACCAACCCAGGTGTCTCATGACTCCTAGCAGGCAGACCAGTCTCCCTCCTGGCTCATGCAAACTGCAGCATATAGAAGGTCCTAACAAAGGATCCAAGTTCCCCAGGCCACCAAGGAAAACCAGGGGCTCCACTGCCACAGAAACTTGGGCTGACAGCAATAAAGGAGGGTTGCCACACTTCTTTAAAAGAGTTTGTCAGGTACCAGAGACTTTTGCCATCACTGTTTCAATTTTTCATGTTAAACCACCCACTGTCTCCCTAAGACATGCTCCATCTCCCTCTCAGTGCACTCACTGTTTTTATTCGTTGACATAGAGGAGTAAGGGAGTTTGGATTCCCATAAAGAAGTAAGTTAGCTACTCAGGCTGATGGTGCAAATCTGCTGGCTGCTCTGATAGATGGGTCAGTGATGATGCCTGGTCAGTCCAGTGACAATAACAGCCTTTGGATCAGGCTCAGCAGGCAATTATGGAGCCAGCATGGAGCTGGCAGACTGGCACAAGGGACAAAGTAACTGTCCACAGCCACACTGTCCTCCCCTTCAAACAGCGGCCAGATACCCACCTGATAAGAGCTTTCTCTCCAAAGCTGTAGCTGCAACCAAAGAAGAGTCACGCAAATGGAGACTGATAAAAGCAGTCTGCAGGGACAGCAAAAAGGTAGCTGAAACCAATTACTATTTGTACTTATTTCACATCAGCCTACAGGTTTCTAACAAAAAAACCAAAACAATGGTCCTGACCAACCACTTCACTTCCAGCCCTCTACTAATCACGGGCTATTTGAGCTATGTGCCTGCAGGCTAAGGAGGAACTGCTCTGCATTAAATATATATTGAGTTCTTAACCAAAATAATCTCTCTCAAGTGATATTTTTATTGTAAACAAAAGCTGCAAAAGCTGACACCTCAGGTTCCCTTAAGACAACAGAGAAAAACTACATTGAGCAGTTGCAAACCTGCCAAAAGGCACATGAAAATCATTAAGCCAAAATGTAAAAGATGCAGGGTTGTCACTCAAAGAGCTGTGCACAAATGACACAATAACATGCTCTTTCTAGTAACTGCGGTATGCAGAAAATCTATTTTTCAATAGTTATTAATACAATTAATAAATGCCATATTCTTAACAAGCTTAAGATTTAGGGAACATAAAAGTTATGATATTTTTAAACTTTCCTAGACCAGAACAGAAGTTAGGCTGTAATTTGAAGTAAATTAAAAGTAAATTAAAGAAAATATATACAAACACGAATTAAATTAAAATAAAGAACTTGTTTGGTAAGTAACTATGCGTGAACTGACTCTTTCTTTTATTTTCATCATCTTCTAATTAGTTAATGTTGACAGAGATATATTTGAAATCTAACTAATTTAAATTTTACATCTTGTCTCCTTTCTTTCATAAAAAGCATAAAGGAATCACAAAATCACTCTAATATGCCAAGTAAAATGGTTTAAAGATTCTCAAGATGTAAAATTTCAAGAAAGAACCTGTCAGTCATCACCGAGGAAGGATTTTTCCGATTTGGTTTCACATATAAAAGAGAACATCAATTAGTGACCTGCATATTCTCGATGCAGAGCAAACACCAGCATCACAGGAATACAAGGCAGTCTTTTACTGCTCACAGCTCTTTTTCAAATGTTTGAAAACATCATACCTGCAATGAGTCTTTTGTGTAAGGTGTCAAATTCCCAGAAAGATTCCCATACTTCCATAGCTTACTCTTAACTGACACTAGGCAAAAGCACGCCTACAAAAGCAATCCACAAAAGTGCACTGCTCTTCAAAGGAAAAAAAAAAAAAAAGCGTGTTTGGGGAAGTGAAGGGTGCCACTACAGGGAGGCACAGGACCTTGGACTCCCAGCAGTGGCCAGGGGCTACTCTCCCGACGGATGCCCAAGACATCTGCTGCGGGGTGCAGGCACTCCGGGAAAGCCCTGCCCGCTCGCAGCCGGAGCCTGCGGAGCGCTCGGCGAGGCGGCTGCCCGGAGCCGGCTGCTGCTGGCAGAGCAGCACAGGCAGCTCCCTCCCAAATATCCTTTTCCTCAAGCGGCTCTTGCACGCAAAGCAAAGACTGAAACATCAGAGGAGTGTGTCCTGGCAACCTACAGGAAGACAGTGCCTTTTCCCAGAGCTCCACAGTCCTTCCTCCGTCACAGGGCCAGGCACATCCCCTGCATGCTGGGGGAATGCCTACGTTTTTCCTAAGAGGAAAGCAAGGCAGGATAAATCATTTTCACAGGCTAAATACAACTCCAGGACTAAGACATCAGTATCCCGCCTAGATCTCTTTCAGTCCATGTGCTTTTGAAAATCATTATCCTATCTTTCAAATACCAAAATTAAATTCAGTATCGTTTGCAACAAATAAATAATATGGCTAATTAAATATTTGCATCTAAGCTTGAATGTCTGAAATATTCTAGCAAGACATGACGCAACTGCCAATGAAAACAAATCAAAAAAGTAAGACCATGTGAATTTTCTAGACCTCATATCACAAAGATGCAAGCACTCCCAGGGTGAAATCCATATCTAGAGAAATGTATTTCATGTTCTGATGCTTTTTACTACATGCAAGTGTGACCTGGTTTGGTAGTTTCAAATACTGAATAGAAAAAAAAAAAAAAAACTAAAAAAAACCCAAACAAGGTAGGAGGTTTCCTAGATAATTAATCCCACAACCTTCCAAGAAAACGAAAATATGAAGTTACCCACAAAGATAAAGTCTCCAAAAGTATTACCAACACACATTAGTAATTTAAATAATTTACATTAAACAGTGTAAAGGAACTATTTGAAGTTCAATATTTGCCCAAGTCTTTGCAAGATCTTAGTAAAAAGTCAAAGAATTTATTTCAAGTCTACCTCAAGGACCTAGAAGGCATTCTGGATAGAGTAATACTATTTAAAGGTTAAACTCATAGAATCAGCATGAAATTTTCAGAAGACATATTTAAATGTCTAAAAGATTTTTTCCATGCTTTGAAGAGTTTTAAAAATATTATATCAGCAGTATTCCCATGCAGAGCGGTTTGGGGAAAAGAAAATAATGTGGCAGAACTCAGCAGAATCGATCAGACACAGCGTTGGATATTGCACATCATTTATTGATGTTTCAAAAGTGCTGCTATTAGGCTGCAATTATATTTTGCTTTGTCTTCATTACAAAATTTTAAAAATGTGAAGGGTATGTCACTGCTTCTCTACTCATCCATTTTTCTAGACAAGTAAGGAGACTTCCAGTCCTTTTTTCTCATGTGTTGCTAGAGAACACCTTGAAGACCACAGAAAGCCCACACTGAGAGCTCAAACATTTTAAATTGAAAAAGATAGCACCAGCAGTGTTGGACAAAACTAGCATTTCTGCCATGTTAACTGGTCACTACAATCAAATATTCACTCTACAAAGAAGTTGGTGATTAGGATCAAGTATTAATTATGGAAAGGAGCTTAAATATATGAAAGCAAAATCCTTCTAATACTCCCTAATATATTTTAAGTATGCACATCTCTGGTATTTATAAAACAGATGGAGGGAGTCTCAGCATGCAACCACTTAGTCAAAAAAACATCTTGTTAGATGTCCCACGAAAATGAATGTGAATGTTTTTGTATAGAGTGGTTCTTGAAAATGTAACCAATGGAAGTAAAATTAGTAATAATGACAGCCTTACCTGGTCCCAGGGACAGATGATTCCTCCAAAACACATAAAGAGATATCCCATGGCAACAAGACATACCCAGACCACCAGAGAAAATATACGAAGCAGCTTCTTAAATACAGGTTCTACGCAGACAAGGATAAATATAGCAAAAAAAATTGCTAGGGCCGTTGGAACAGTTATTAAAAATGCCACATGGTCTTCAACTTCCTGGAAACAGAAGAAAATGAAAAAGAAGTTAAAAGTTTATGTACTTAAAGATCAGACATCAATAGCATACTCTAAACTTATTGTACATGGAGATCCCAGAAAGACACAACTGGATATCTAAAGTGAGTTAAATTAAAATATGATTTCTTTCATGGTAAGCAGCTGTTATGTGGAGCATCAACTTCATAACTAGTACTGTAATTATTAACCAGAGTAGCACACCACTTCTTTTACTAATCTGAGGTGCAGCAGGCTGTGAGAAGTGTGTGCAACATGAGGAGGGCTGAGCTGGAAAGCTGGTTCCAAGCTCGGTCTGCAGTGGATCCACAGCCCGTGGCCAGCCAGCCAACAACTCCACCGCCAGCACACACAGAACGGAGAGGGGCCAAATGCAGAAGAATGGAAGCTTGCAACAGCAGGAATCTGCAGGAGAAAGAAACTTCCCCTGAAGCTGGCAGGCCTCTGCAGAACCTGTTCACTGCTCTGCAGACTGAAAAGACCCATGGCACCAGGAGAGGTGCTGGCGCCGAGCCAGGCAGCCCCATCTGCTCCGTGTGTGACAGCCAACGCAAGCACGAGAACGTGACGGGGGACAGCAGCAAGGAGCCTCTGGTGAGAGCTACAGAGGCACCCCTGTGCTGAGCTGACACACCCCTGAGAGCTGTGCTGCTTGCACATCAGGGGGGCTCGTATCAGGGATGTCACCAAGAGACGCCCGAGCCTCACAGAGCCCACTATCACCCACTACTGTAGTTCCACACGGGCACCAGTGACACGGCCAGGAGTTGTCTGAGCAACACCAAGAAGGATTGCGAGGGTGATGGTAAGGGACTATGGAACACAAGCAGTTTTTTCACCAATCCTCACCAAATTAAGTTGCCAGGGGAACAGAACCTCAATACATTCCAGTCCGACAAGTTTGATGCCAGTACCAGAAAGTCTGATAGGGAATTGCAAGTCAGCAGGAAAAGGAATTCCAGCCACTCTAGCCAGTACGTTGGCTTTGGGAGCACGGGCAGTAAACGAGATATGCACCTAGGATCTTATCACACAGATGTGGTGGGATGGCTCCTATGACAGGAGTGTTGGAATAGAGGGATACTGGCTCTTTAGGAAGAACAGGAGAGGGGAGACAAGGAGGGGGTGTTTCCCTCTATGTCATGGAGCATCCCCTGCTGGGTGATGGATGAGGAACTGACTGAGAGCTTATAGGTTGGGTTAAAGGGAAGGCAGAGATAGGCAACATTACAGTGGGGGTGTGCTACAGGTCATCCAACCAGGAAGACTGGGAAGATGAGGCCCTCCATAGACAGACAGGAACAGCCTCATGTTCACAAGTGCTGGTCCTCATGAGGAACTTCAGCCACCCCAATACCTGTTGAAGGGGCAACACAGGGCATGAGGAATCCAGGTAGTTCCTGGAACGCACTCATGATAATTCCCTTCTCCAAGTGGTACAGGACGAGTTGGGTGGGGTTTTGAGCAGCCTTGTTTAGTGAAAGGTGTGCCAGCCCATGGCCAGAGGGATGGCATTACGGGATCTTTAAGGTCCTGTCTAACCCAAAGCATTCTAGGATTTAATATTATTTGAAACAGATTGAGAAAACTGTAAATCACCCTGAACAATGCATCTGTCAAAATGCCTCACAAATCAACTATGTCCATAGCTCTATAAAAGCCTTTTTGACAGGGATAGTTGCAAGGTACTATGTGTTTTGCTTCTGCTTAAAGTATTTATCTGAAAGTACAGACTCTAGATTACATATATACATTTTCTCCTAGCAACTGCTTACTTTGGAATGTACAAACAACACCCAGAGCAAGGACTAGAATATAATGTGAAGTAAGATTCAGAATATTCAATATTTAAATTTATTTACAGAACTTACTTGGAAGTTACTACACTAACATCTTTATATCATCTAATGATGGATGCATTAATAAAGAATAAATATTTGATTTTCTATTGCTGTATACGCTCAAAAGTATGCCTGGTTGAAGTACAACAGCACTGTATCAAAGTACAGTCACAGGATCTTTAGTCATTCCCCAGCTGTTATGAATTCTAACAGCCTCATTTGCAGCAACAAGGATTCCCAAAAGCAGGCCCCAAATGTTACTGCTGCAACAGTAACCACACAGACTTCACGCAGAAAAGCCTCAGATTCATTTTTCATGCTGGTGAAATCTTCAAGAGAATCTGAAAGTACTTATTTGGTGACTTGTAAGACATCTAAGCACAAAGAAACAACATTTGTTTTTCCCTTATTTTTAGTTGCTTCCTTAGTGCCCTATTAAATCTTGTTTATTGATAGATTTTCGACTTAAATACATAACATTTTACTTAAAAGAATCTTAATATAACTTTTTTCCTTTCTTATGTATATAAGGCTTGCTTCAATTAAATCAAAACCAAAAATTTGCAAATAAATTTGTAAATTTTCAAACATTTACAAACGCTATCAGCAGGGGTGGTTTTTTTGTTTTGTTGGGGTTTTTTTCCCTGATCTAGTAAGTTTTACAACTTGATATCTAGAGACACTTGCTGCAAAAATCTGTCCCCCTTCGCTGTTCCCATTTCTTCGTTTTCCTTGCAGCCCTGCCTGCGTGTGCACAACAGACTGTGACACCCAGCTGCTCCCAGCTCCAGCCCAGGAGCAGCCACCACCCTGGCAGGCTCAAACCAAGGGGAACACCAAAATATACCCTGCCCTGCCAGACAAAAGTCAGCTCATCCTTCAACTCTTCTTGTTTTTAATTCCCTTTTAGATTTATGAAGTCACACATGTAAGCAATTGTTACCGCAACACTGACAATCACGGTATAAGCAAAAGAAGTGTCAAGAAATTTTTGGTGGTGATTCTAACCCTGAAATGCAAACACTAAGCTTCCAAATATCAAATACACATGTGAAGGCTTCCAAGCACTTGGGTAGTCACACAGAAAACAAAACTGTGGCCTTAAATTTAGGCATAGGAGTGAGTGTCTGCACGAGTACAGAGCTGCATGGAGTAACATATGTGCAATCTTGCAAAGTAAGAGTAAAAATATAAAACCTACCTACTAGTAGGAAGAACTACTGATTTATGTATATGAATGCTGTGATTTTCGATTAATCCCATGTCACAAACTTGTTTCAGTTAATCGATTTAGTAATTGGCACAACCAATGGCAGCTCAGTTAACACCAAAAGCAGTTAACTTCAACCTTTGACTTCTGCACTTCAGGTGGGATTGCCAAACTCTTGTTGCAAGAGACAGGTGTCACAGGCAACAGGACAACATTAACTTTCTTGCACCATCTGTCACGCAGGCCAAGTCACAGCACCAAAGAAACCACAGGCTCCTGGAGTAAGCCAAGACTGTGGAAAAACACATATTTTAATGACGGCAAATTGGCATTTCAGTGATAAGGATCATGCTACAAACATACTAGCAAGAAAATCCAGATGCACTTCAACTGCATGCTTCTCCACATTGGTAAAAAAATAATAAAACTACTGTACTTTCTGGGAGGATTTGGCTTCATAACAAATCAACAATATTTAGATGTCTGTTTAGAGCACATGTATGCTCATGCAGCTACATATATTTATATGTATTCTATAATTAGATCGATCCATCAAAATGTTTGTTCCAAATTAACAGCTACTCAATTTCCTTTTTTTATGCATACACTAATCTCAACACTTAGCTGAGCTATTTTGATCACTAAATTTAAAATTTTACTTCTGCTTTCTCCCCTTCTCAGGTTGCCAGCTACACAATTTTACATTTTGATTTTAATGTATGGAAAGAAAAAAAAAAATAGCCCACACTGTATCAGCTCCTGAGCACAGGTGACCTCTCTGAGCTGACACAGGACAACATCCTTCTGCAGTCACAAGCTGCTTACATCACACCATACACTGTACAAATTCTGACATAAAATTGACATTTAAAGACAGAATAATGTACACATTATGCATTTTATAAAATATATGAGAAAATAAAACTTTATAGTAATTTGTATCCCTTATGGAAAGCCTTAATGTGCACAGGGGGATTTTCACAATCCTGCCTTTGGAATACATGCTAATGTCAGGTCAAGAAAAGCAGGCCGTGTGTGGCAGAGGTTTATTTTGGAAACAATATTTTCCTATTACTTCAGAGGAACTAAATCTTTATATAATTATAACTTTAGGAGCAGGACACTTCTAACTTGCAGCTTCCTGATCGATATTTGTAACTATTAGTGTGTTTAGCAGGTTGGGTGTTGCAAAAGCCTGAAAAATCCTGAAGGTTAGCTGTTTTGTTACCTTGACCATTTCCCAAAGAGGTGAGGGGAAGAAGAAAAATAACAACCCCAAAAACTTCCCTTTTTTTTTTTCCCTGATAGTCTCAGAAATTAAAATACACCAGAGGTAACAGAATTAAAATATCAGCATGACACTTTTGAACATAATGGCTAAGCCTGCAATACAGGGATCTTACCTGACAGCTCTGTCTCCCTGAGTGTTTTCTATCTTGCTGTCTTTTAATTAATGAAGAAATTAAAAAGTCTACTGTTAAGAAATTTTTCCAACCCACACAAATTCTTCTGAAGTGTGATAATCTTGTTATCACCAGTAAAATCTGAAGAGTCACTTTCACTCATCTTTCCAAAACCCACAACCTTCTCTCAATCTACATCCTGTTCTTTCCGAGATAATGTCATGCCCTCAGTTTAATTTTAAACAGCAAAGCTGCTGCAGAACACTTCACTGTTATATATAAAAACACAGTCAGATGAAACAATCCATAAAAATGAACAAATAAGCAGTTAAAATGCCAGTTTTAGCATAAAATCTTTTAACATGGTCCCTCATTCTTTTGACACTTTTTCTTCATTCTTTTTTGATTAATGGAATTCAACAGCAGCCTATATACAGAGGACTCCTGCTGGGATCTGAAATATCACACACTTTGAATTAACTCAAACCATTTACCACTTTAAATTCCTACTAAAATCACTTTTTGCTGAGATCAGTGAAACACTTTCTAAATGTAAATATAAAACCAAGTGAGTAATGTTCTTCAGACATTGATTTAATTTTTTATTTCACACATCTATTCAATTTTCAGTATCTTCAATTTCATGCAGCTATTTTCAGAAATGTTGAGTGTTAGAAGAAATGTTAGAGGGCTGAAGGATTACTAGCTTAGTGACCTCTCAATCAAACATCCTCCTTTAACCAGTCTGACTGAAAGAATCTTTTGAGTTGTCTCTGTAGCAAAAACTGCCCATTTTTCCTGTAAAACCTTTTCCAGGACTTGAGACAATGCTTTTCAGAAGACATAATCACCCTTCTCTTTGTAAAACTGGATGGCATTTGAATTCTCTAACATCTCAAAAAATATTTCTGTACAAAATCTGCAAAAGTCTTCTGGCTACTTGTGACCCCTCTCCTATGGTTTTATATTCTAGTGACTTTGCTTATGGCTGACTGCACTGTGTGCCATCTGCTAGACAGCTGGAAAAATCTCCATTTTATTAAGAGGTGCTGTGCCCTGCTCCTGGCCAAGTAGCTGTACAGTTTAATCTAGGATTTCATCATTTAGGACAACAACTGAAAAGTTTTGGCCAGCAGTCTCAGATGTCTTTTCTATCAATTCCATTAGTATTAGTAAATCTCCACTTCAGAAACTGTGCAGCGTCTTTAAGGCCAGATGCTATTTCCAAGACTGCATGATATTCTCTGGATCCACAACTCAGAAAGACTCCTCTGCCTTTTGTGCCCACCATTTATCTTTCATAACATAAAACTTTGGTTGTTATTCTTGCTTAGCTGCTTGGTTAGAAGCTTTCTCATGTGCTTTTTTTTTTTTTTTTCCCATTGAGTTTTGTGCAGCATTTCAAGGACATTAGCAGAAAATTAACTGAACTGTATCTTTTAATCAAACTGTCCTGATGTTTGTGTCAATGAAACTTTTCATTTTCACTAAGGCCCTATGTAACTGCATGCCTTAATTTTTTTTTCCTCCTTGATTCAGCATTCCCTGTCTGGCTTAGCAGATCAATGATAACAGCATCAGGCTCCAATCCAGTTGTTTCATGATGTCTGTTGTCTTGAGAAACTCAGTTCTGTCTATTACTGAGTGTGATGTGCAGTCTACCCTTGCTGCTGGCGCACGGAGATATCTGGCTCCACACTGGATGCATGCCAGTCCTGCCATTTGCACACCACGTGGATCATGTGGCATCACAACTGCCCAGCTGCTGCGTGATGCTCCATGTAACCAGGAGAAGCAGTTCTGCATCCGTGGCCACATCCTACACCATTCTGTATTCGTTAGTACCACGGGAACATTACTGGAGCAGCAAGATTTCATCCAAACCCTTCAGATGACATTCTGGCCACCTGGAGCCTTTCCCCAGGCTTGAAAGCCATGAACAGTGTGTGCTGTAAATGTGTTCCCAGTATGAGAAGTGTGCAGTTTTGCATCAGTTTTGCACCACAGGAACTGTTCTTTGACGCTGCAGGCCATGTCCTGGTGAGCACCCAGGACTAACAGTGACAATGCAGTGACCAGCCCTGCAGGTCTTGTGAACACCCCTCTGGCCACCCACGTGCCTGACTGCCAAGCCAAGCACTTTTGGCCAGTGGATTTTTTTTTAGTTAGTCCAGCTACATATAGATATTATTTATCTTCTCAACATCTCAGTAGAAAGCAACTGTATCTAGATTTTTCAAATTTGCCTGATAGCTGTAAGTGAACCTCTTCTGCTTCAGTGTTGTAACAATGATTTGCAGGAACACAAAGTCTTCGCATACCAGAGATCAAAGACTTCTCTCTTTAGTGCAAAAAACATCAGACCTCACAGAGGGTTTGGAAAGGCTCTTTGGAGGTGCCATGGCTGCTGCGCAAATAACAGTAACGTAAGAAGTTGAAAAAACTTCTGGAGGCAAAATATTTGTTGCTAGTGAAGAAGCTTTCCCAGAAATGCTCCCAAAAAAACCAAAAACTGGTTGGCAAGCAAATGTTCAATAAGCAGCAATAAGCAATAAGAAAAAGTGTTCAAAAGGGAAATCAAAGAAACAGAGAAATTTGGGGAATAGGGATTTTGGCTCTAGAAGGTAGGTAAGCTTAACCTAAACTAGGTAAGAATGAGTTTTCTGGATCTTCCAAATTCACAGGAAAACATTCAAATTGAATGTTACAGATTGATTGTAATAGAAACAGAGTGCATGGTTTAAGAGAAGCAGTAACGTCAAGGAGACCAATAAGTCTCAGCTAAACAAAAGGAAAGAAGTTGATTAAACTCAACTAAGAAGGTTTCAGCAAAGGAAAGGCAGAATAGACACTCTTTTTAAAATCTGTCCGAGAAATAAGACACCCATATGGAAGTTAATACTTCTCTACAAGCCTAGGAAACTAGATGGAAGAACTAAAATGCCTGTTGAAGCATTATTTACATAACAGTCTTACTGAAAACTTGGTGTAAAAAAGACCATCTGCAGTATAATGAAAAAGTAGAAAAAGACTGAAAGCCATACACTTCAGCAGGGACTGAAGAAAGGCCTCCATTAACAGTCTAAGAGAATTAACAAACAGTATAAAGTGGCTATGAGCCAAAAAAAAAAAAGAGACTGAACAGCAAAGCCTCATAAAAATAAATTATTTAGAGGACTGGTTATCACGCAGGTATAAGGAAGGCTGTCAAAGAAGAAAGCACACCAGGTCAAGGGATACTTTAGTGACTCCCAGATGGACTTGCTAAGGATCACAAGAGCAGATGGAAGCTGAGACCACAGTCTGTGTCTCATGCACTGCTGAAAAACAAAACAAACAAATACACAGACGAAAAAAACCACCCATACAAAGAAAGAGAAAACAATCTTGAGATTAATCTGATCTCAAGAAATGGAAAGAACCTGGTTCACAAAATATTGCTATTGAGGAGCTTCTTTATAACAAATCTTGCTAAGCAAACAATGAAAAACAAAACCCAAACACTAAAATTGAAAGGGGGAGCTATAAGCTTACAGGTTAAAGTTTTTGTAGGTAGCCTGAAGACACTGCGAAACTCAAAGGCACAGGGCAGAAGCTAATCAATTCCCCTAAACAACTTGAGAAAGACCAAAATACAACCAGAATGCCTCAACATCCAAGTAGTGACACTTCTAAAAATTTTTATCTCTAATAGGAAAAAGAAAAAAAAAACCCAACCTGAAACGGGATAAAAAAGGATTTAATATAAAGACTCAATTAATATAAAGACTCAATAATGCTGGCCAAGAAAATAACTTGCTTGAGAAATCATTTTTACGAGTATACAAATGAGTAGTAAATTCTTTTTGAAATATAATCAGGAGTTGGCAGCCTACTAAAGGACTTCCAAGCAAACAGATTATGCAGGTATTAAAAAGAACAACTAGAGAACAGACTGTAGCAGAAAGGGTTTGGGTTGCTTGTTTTTGTTTTGTTATGTTTCTTATCTGTGTTCAGTGTGGCATAATTAATCTACGCAGAGGGAATACATCAGAAAGTCTGTCTCAAATTGGAGCATTAGTGTAAGGCACTACAGACAAAAGCAGAAACGTGAAATGTAAAAGAATAAATATCACCACAAGCAGTCAGAATTCACCAGAAAGGGCCAATAAGACTGAAAGAAGAGAGAGCTAAAACTGTAGTAGCAGGTAACCTGCACCCAAAAGTTCCACAGTATCCAAAGACAGGCATGTGATGTAATGCCAGTCTCTCCGGGGATCCCTCTCAAAGACTAAGGGAAGTACCAGCATGTCACACAGGCCCTTACCGTAAATCCTAGGGTATATGTTTAAAATATCCATAAACAATTTGGGAAAAGGGCTGAATAGCAATCCCTCAAAGATGAGGGTCAACTATGAAGAAACACAAAAGGATCTCATAAGAGTCATTATGGGGCAAGAAAATGGCAGATGAATTTCAGCAGAGATGTGTGTGCAGAGATACATCTCAGACAAAGCAATCCTAATTTTATGCACAAGACAACAGGTTCTTGGTTGGCTACCAATACTTAGAAATAAAGATATTTGGTGTTTATCACAGCTAGACCCATGCAAACATCACTTAGATCCTCACCAGCAGTCAAAAAACAACCCAAAATGCATAACATAGGAAAATAGAATAAAGAAATGAGAACATCACAATGCCACCTCGATGATGAACACCATAATTCAGGTTAATAACCCCTTCCCAGTGATAGTTTTCAAGAATGGTCAAAGCTGCAATACAGTGGTTAGATTCTGAAGGAGTAACATTTGTTTTTCAGGTTTCTCTTCTCTGCATGGAGTGAGCACAGCTGCCCTTTAATCCAGCTCTTTTGATGTTTAAAGGTAGTGTCCATCTCAGGCCAACAGCAACGACCTCCACTGGAGAGATCTGCATGCACAGGTGTAGCCAGAGCCCCACGAGCCCGTGACCATTCCCTACTGTATCATACGCCATGGAATAGAGGACAGACACCTTTCCCTGCCAAAAACATAATTAGCAGAATCAGGATGTGTGTGCCTGTATATTTTATATTCAAAAATATGCCCTGTGCAAACACCACGTACTCAACCTGAAGAGTGAGTGGTTTTTCTACACATCCTCATTTGCCATATCAGCAGTTTTCTCTCTCTTGGTTTATTTTGCATCGATTTGTGTTCCCTCCTCTTGTTAACCACATGTCATATAAAATCTGTCAGTGCATACAACCATGTATTTAATAAGCTGGGGTTCAGAGGACCCACGAACAGGGTCAGGGAATATGAGCAGGCCTGTCATGCCTTTCGGTCATCCAGCAGCATCTCCATCTTCTCTTAGGCTGGCAATTATCAAAAGTTTTACTTTAAAACATGTAACAGCCTATGAAAAACAGGATGGTCAAACCCAGTTACTAGTGGCTACAACACTCAGCTGGTGCACTTCTAAAATTGTCCTACCCAATGGCAGTAGCTGGCAGCCACAGAGGAGAAACCATGTCTCAGAGAGCAAGGACAGTTAATTACATTCTGCTCCCTGAAGTGTCCCCTTCAGAAGAGGGGGGATACAACAAGCAGAAAAGTGAGCAAAAACCTGTACTTTGATGAAACTAATTATTTCAGGCTCCAGAGGTAATTAGAATCTGCTCACATCATTTATTAAATTTTAATGTAAATATAGTGATCAAACTATCTTTCTTGCGTGCTTTAATCTACATGCATTGGTTCTGACTTCTTCTCAAAAAAAGGTGGCTTAATAACTTAGTCTAGCTTGTTTTTCAGATATTCTCAAAATCTTTCCTCCTATTATAAAAACACTTTTAAGAAACTCTCCAATAAATGCAACTACTATTTATACACATCAGAGTACACGGAAGATAAACTGAGTAAAATACTCAGGAAGAACATATATTTTGTAGTTAACTATATTCAAAGCAAGTCATTGTTGAAAAAGCTCCATTAGCTAAACATTAAGGATAATATAATAATTCACAAGTCTCAAAGACATGTTTTTCAGATTAACTGCACTGTAAAATGTATTGAAAGTGAAATTATGGCCTTTCTTGTACACATATAGATTCATGGAAGTCTCAAATACTCGTTCAGATTTGTAGAAGCCAGAAGTACTCAGCTGACTGTTTGAGCTATTTAATACTGACAGTTACATATTTTGGCTGTCACTTTTAAATTGAAGCTAAAAGGTGGCTTTCCCTCACCATTTTCCTCCTGACATAATAACTTGAGAATCTGGCTGTAATCAAGAAAAAATGTCAAGATGCAACTCGCTTAAAAGTAAGGATCACAAAATTTGAACCAGGGAGCACATGAGCTTCAGCACATAAGGAAACTGCACATTTTAAAGGTCTGTTTAATGAAGAAAAAGGCACACTTAGGCTTGTCTCTCTAATGGGTCTTTTAAAAATACACTTTGCAAGAATATTCCTCAGATTTAACGTATCGGCATAATAGGGTAGCATGAAATATAGTTTTAATATTGAAAGGCACTAGTGTCATTTTGTAATTACTTTTCAAGTGTTTCCTAAGGTTGTGCAATTACATACTAAACACCCTTATTACTACCGCAACGATGTTCCTAAAGTTTACTCCCCTCAGGTTACTTTTCCCACTCTCATATGTCTCTCCCTTCAACTGACTTCAAATCAAAGAGGTATCTTAGTTCGTTTTTTACTCCAAGATCAAAACCACATTCTACAATGGTTGTTATTTCTATTACGATAAAATTTCAAATAAAGGTAGCAAACATGTTAACTTACACTTAAAAGATAACTGCCAAATAACAGGAGTAAAACAACAAATCTCAGGAGTAAAACTTCAGGCATATTCATAGGAAATAGTGCAAAACATATTCTGCAAATACAGGCATTTCTATTTTGTTTTAGTTGAGGGCTTTTTCATAAGTACTGTTACCACATTTCATTAAAGCACAAGTAAGAAAATATTAAAAAATAAAGAAACCAAAAACAATCTGGTAAATTGTTTTATTGTTAAACAGATGTCACATCACTTGAAGCAAATTTATAAAATCCCACCACCTATCAGTCAGGTTTAAAAATTTGCCAGAGCTCACTGGTGCAAAAAACAAGCCCCAGTGACAGACTATGACCATTTTCTGGCATGAACTCAGAGGGTGGGGATGCCCTGTGAGGTTTACAGGACAAGCTACTGGTCTGGACAACCCACCCTACCACCTCCTAGGTCTTCACCAGACTAGACTGATCTCAGACCACTGTGCTGCAACAAAGGACCACCACAGTACCTGCATCAAGGAAGGAGAATTCACTCTCCTGCCAATACCTTGAGGAAAGAGGAGTGACTTATGAGGAGCAGCTGAGGGAAGTAGGGCTGTCTAGCCCGGAGAAAAAAGTGGTTCAGTGGGGACCTTAACACTCTACAATTACCAGAAAGGCATAGCAAGGTGGGTCTTAGTCTCTTTCACCAAATAACAAACAAAAGGAAAAAAGAAAATGGCCTAAAATTGCACCAGGGGAGGTTTAGATTGCATATTAGAAAAAATCTCTTCACCAAAAGGGTGAGCAGGCTACCCAGGGAAATGTTGAATCATCATTCCTGTAGGTGTTTAAAACACATGTAGATGAGGCACTTAGTAGTGGACTTGGCAGTACTGGATTAATGACTGGATTTGATGACCTTAAGGGTCCTTTCCAACCTAAACAATTCTATAGGAACAGGAGCACTAGCAAGCAGGTGCTGAGCCAACTTCAAAGAGCATCTGTTTTCCTAACACATCTCTCAGAGGAAAGAACGTGTCCAAGTCCTCAGCCTGAAATCAGTCTTGCTGGAAAAGGAGCTGGGGGGAATCTAGCCTTCCTAAGATTTTACTGTCAGACTGACCAAAGTACTAGCAAATTGGAGACAGGGATATGGAAATTTTACCTGGAATGGATGGAAAACAATCCCATTTATCCAGTCAGTGAGCAGACACACTGTGCAGGCCATAGCATTTAGGGTCTTTAAAAGGTCCCACAGCCCACAGTTCAGCTGTGAGGAGGCAGGTGGAAAAAAGTAAGTTCTAACTACTTTTGCAAACCTTAGTGAGCAGCTCTGAAAAGCTATTTGGGAAACAAAGATGGGCCAGAGCACCTCTCATCCCAGCTGCTCTCTGGTGTATGCAACCAGAAGCCATTGCTCCTGCACTCTGGAGTACATCTTCCAGGTAAGTAAAACTTCAAAACTAGGACCATGGATGGTGGAAGAAGTGGATGCTCAGACTAATAGGTCATGATCCGTGGTCATTTCCTCTGCCTCTCCCAGACACAAGCCTGGAACAGGGTCACGCCAGAAACAGCAAGGGCCTTTTATATCATGTATGCACCACTAAGAACCAGAGTTCTGATTAGAGACGAGATAAAGAAAATGTTTCTATACAGGCCAGAGAAACAGACAGCTGGGAGAGTAGGTGTAGACAGCTTCACACTCCTCTGTACAGATGGTGCAATAGTCCCTTCAATTTTCAGCATCACCTGAATAAGGTTCAGTGTCTGAAGGTTGCTTATTCAAGATATAAAAACAAAAGATATGGAGAAAAAACGCATGGAGCTGTTTTGGGTTTTAGGTTTTTTCACCAGCTTGTATGCTCAAAGAAAAAAATGTCAGGGAAAAAAGGGTGCAACGGTGCCAACTCACTTATTTTTGGATCCAGATCCCCCAAAACAAGTTTAATCTGTTGGCATCTTCTCATCATCACAGATCAATTTGGCTTGAGCTGATTCAATTCTTTTTGAAGTATGAAGATGCTACTATGGCAGCACATAATTGTTTGGGATCACAGCTCAGCTATGACTGAGGATGTAGGCACAGAATCAAACACTACAGGTGTTCAGCTGCACTCTGCTCCCATGATGCCAGCACACCCAGCTGCTCAAGAGCTTTGCAGAACACATCTATCTGTGTGAAGTGTCCATCAGTTTGGAGTCATGCATGGAGCACACTGGAAGTCTCCAGTGAACACTTCTGTTATAACAAGAAGTTTTCTTAATCTCAGTGTCAGTGTAGAGACTGTGGTTAAGGTCCTCTGGTTAAGGTCCTTAATCCAGAAGAGCTCTTGAAGGCTCAATGAAACATATTCACTGTTTTATAAGAGTTTTTAGATCCCCATTAATGGGTTGGATATATCTGTCCACAACAAGGAACTTGAAACCAATTTAAAAAAATTTAAGGGAGATAAGCAGACTGGTATTCACAGGTCCATGGCAGATCCATTATGAAGCTGCCAGTATAGGATTTGTGAATCCACATACCCAGCTTGAGGCTGATAAAGACAGCAGACAATCGGAGCCCAATCCATCATCTGTCTTATTCCCATTGCACAACAGTAAACAACAGCTCTAGTCAGTATGTTATTTATCATTTCTGTCAGCTGCAGTAATGATTAGCAGTTGTGGATCCACCATTTTGAGTCACAATTTGTGACATTAAATAAGTTTTCTATTGCCAAAGTATTAATAAAACTTTAATTTATTAAGATTACAATTACAATTAAAGGCTAAGCATTTTTCCAATATTGCCGTACCCATAAGTTTTATCCAATTCTTACTCAGAATGTAGGTTATTCAATATGAAAGATGAAACAGACGCATGCAAAGTGAGGTTGCCACCAGCACCTCATTAACTTGATGGCTCTGTTTCCAGGCTTGTTAGGGACTGGCAAATGAGACAAGCTCTTAGCAGCAATAAAAGTAACCACAGATGTCCTGGGAGTGTCATTAGTGAATGAAAGAAGCAGCAGCCCAGACTGATGTATACTGAGGAACGAAACCAGACAGAAAGCCAGGCAATTCCTGCTTCAGACTGGAAGATACAGCAACCTTTACTGCCTGACTAAAGAGGTAATACTACCTTACAAAAGTCACTCTCAGAGAGCATCAGAAGGAACATCTGGCAGGGACAGCAATATCCTAAGACTGTATCAAATAACCAGCAACTATAGCTAGAAGAATATATTGCTATATAGTGTCTAGAGACAAGAAAAAAAGAATTAGAAACATGGGATTTCCTCATGGAACATTTTAATAGGGGACTTGAAAGCAGAACTGTACAGTCAATTATAACTGGAATTGTGGAAAGAAAAGGCATTGTAAATACACTGATGTTTATTTTGAATTCCTTCTCATGTTGGTAGTAGCAATAGCCTGTCAGAATGAGTTTAAGGAGAGGTAGGATACCTCCTGGGCACAACCACCATAGCATCAAGCATGCAAAAAAACCTCTGCTTGTCCTTCAATTAGGGAGGATTCTCCTACCTCATTACCTTTGCTGTAATTTAGCTTTCTTCTTGGGGGAATGAATATACTGGAGTTTGAAAACACCATAGCAGATGCTTTGGCTTACTTTCAGTCTGCAAAGATTCCAAGGAACGTTTTCAGACCTTGGGTATTCTTGGACTTTGGGAAAACAGTTGGTGCTCTTAAACTAAAAAAAGCTTTAAATTACACAGGGTTGATCTCAAAAGATTTCCTAAAATTGAGAGTACAAATGATCTTATAGTATGGCTGCATTGTTCTATGCGATTAGGTTATAGTAGAGCATCTCAAGAATACAGTGTGGTGACCTTTTGGTGTGGATGGAGGAATTTTTCAGACCCAAACTGATGAGATGAGAACATTACCAGAGGTACATATCAGATTCTTTTAGAGAATGATGAAACATGTCTGCTAAAGCTACTTTTTCCACATGAACTTGGAACACTTTTCCCCCGTCATTTCAGGATGAGATTCTGATCGTGGAAATCTGGAAGGGCTTGGCTGATGTCCAGCTTTTACCAGAAACAGCAAGAATTTATTTCAGGAATAACACCAAAGAGAGGGAAGGAGGATTTGCTGTTCTTCTGACCAGGGACCCAAAGAAATGGCACACCTCAGTTCAAGCCCCAAGAGGCTTACAGGACTCTCCTGATCTTCTTCTTGCCCAGTATCAGTTCTCTGCCAACCAGGTTGGCAGCTCAAAAGTTTTCACATACTCCTTCAGAATGAGGCAGCTACTTCTTCTATGCAGGATCAGCTGACAGGTAAGTTCAGTCAGTCTGATGCCAGAAAACCAATTCCTGCAGAACGTAGATCTGCCATGGTGCAGCTACACCCACCTAGTTAATTGTACTCCCTCTTTAGGAACCATTGATTACTCCCCTTTTTGCTCCCAAATACCAGAAGGTATTTGGGTACGTCAGTGAAATAGATGTGCAGCCAACCTTTAGTTTCTTGAATTTATAGATCCATTAAAAGGTTCAGGAATCTTAACAGCCTACCAGCACGATACTGAGCTTTTCAGGAACTTCAAACTGGTTGAGGGGGCTACTGATACCTCTGCTCCACAGACAGTCCTTAGGTGGCTGCCCCAGCACAGTCTCACAGTGCTTTGCAAGAGGGAAGGCATCACAATGCCACGCTGCAGAAGCACTTTTTGCTCAACACACGCTCCACTCGGCCAAGGACACCCTCTAGAAGCACACATCGACACACCAGAGCCAACACACCAGCAACCACATCTTAAGAGCTTTACAAGGTCACACGTGGCAGCAAGAATTCGGGAGGGAGATAAGGGCTGCAACTAATGTTAACACCACACAGCAGGCTTACAGGTCCTGAGCAAGGGGAACGGGCCAGCCTGAAAGAAAACACATCAGTATCTGGTAGCAGACTGGTGAACCGTAAGTTTTTGGAAAAGGAGCAGAGAGAAGATCCCAGCAGGTTTAGATCTTCTCCCACTTACAACACAAGAACTAAAAGATTTTGATATCCCTGAAGTGTAGGTTCGTATTGAAGCCTATATCTATGGACTAGGCACTCTTTATTGTGTGGAAAAAATCACGGATAAAGGAAAGTTATGGCCTTCCAATAAATTGTAGAATTTGGGCATCGCTCCTGTCTTCAGTCAGAGTTTTGTTTAATTATGTAAGAAATTAATCACAATTTCAGATATTTCAGGTACACTCATATTTTACACTATGAATTTAAAAATTGTTTTTTTTAAAAATCTCCTGCAAATTGTAGTTATTAAAGATATGCTCTGGCCAGCGACAAAACTATTCTAGATACCATAAAAATGGCCATAAGCTTTTAGTACTAAAAAGGAAGAGAGGGGCAAATAATGAATTTTTCCTACATATTACATTGAAAGAACAATATAATAGTCAGAGAGAAAATGAAGCTGACCTCTGGCATTTTTAAGTCCTGAAAGGCTTTCACAGGTTTGGGAAAATAATTTACTCTCTATTGATTAAAGCAGCAGCTAAACATGGATGACTGATCTCATTTTGCCAGTTTGCAGTTCACGCCAGGTAGAGAAATACAGAGGATACTCTGACACAGGAAATTCAAAGGTTGATACTATCACTACATTATTTAAAACTACAAGCTGTGAATGGTCATCTTTCAAGCTGACTCTAGGAGTTTTATATCTAGTGTTTGAGGAGATAGAGTGCTTAACTCCAAAGGTCAAAATCACAATAGTTCTCTGAAACAAAAGCAGAATCTCCCAAGAAACCTCTCTCAGTAATAATAGCAGTACATTGTCTGAAAGAAAAGTAATCAGATTTCCAGGCACACTTTGTAAGTAATCTTGTTTACTGTAATTTTGCAACAGCTTTCATAAATTTTTCATCTGAAATCAGAAAGGCTATAGCTCGTATTCTGACAGGTTGAAAGAGCTGAGTAAGTAGAATACATCCCTGTGTGGCTGGCTGTGTTTGGGAACACTTAAGAATACTGTGCCACACGAAAAAAACACCAAATAAAGGCAGCTCAGACATCAGAGTGATATATTTTAACAACCAAATAAAACATTAAAATATAAGGAAAGTCTCCTCTAACTTCCATTGGTTTCCAAGTTTTTTTTAAGACAGCCTAGAACATAAAAATGGTTCACACTTCATGAATATCCATCCTAACAATGTCCAATCCCACATTCCACGTTCTAAGCTGTTCTATGAAGCACAAACAAGAAATACAAAGTGAGTGGTATAGTAAGTCATTTTGGAGTTTTGTCTCCACAACAGGCTTAAGTACTTTTCAGTGAAATCTTAACTGCTTTGTACAAAATCTAAAGGAAACAACTGTTAAGAAATGTTTCCTTTAACTTCAGATGCATAACACTGATCTGCACAGAACTATCCCACTTCACTTCCATGGGGCCTTCTCTACAAAATTAAGTCTTCTGTCAAAACAATCACACATGTACAAGCTGTGCAAAATGAAAGATAAGGATATTAATACCAGCTTTTGTGGCTCAGATACTCCTAACCACATGTCTCTTTTATATCATCAGGCACAAAAAAAATTACTAAAATTCCACAGCTCTATAAAACGTGTATCAGATGTGGGAGAAACAGATCTAAACCTTTAGGAATATTTTAATCACAAACGCAACCAGAAACTAGTCTATAATAAAGCGCTTTTAGGTGAAATTCTGGGCAGGGCTCCAAAGGATTTGGTCCAGCATCCTGTGGCTGAAAGTCCATATAGGCAAGCTTTCTCTCTGCCTGAAGTTACTTTTATCTGTCGACTGGAAACTTTGATGAACCCCACCTATTTCTCCACTCACCCATCCAGTTGTTAGCTACAGGAAGATAAAGTCTCAGGAAAAAGGTTTTGAAAGCATTTTTTTCCTCTTCCGGTATGTCTGGAATTCCAAATGCAGACTGAGCTATTAAATTGACTCTTTCTGAAGAAGTAACGCCTGGCAAGATTCAGCCAGCTCACAGTTTTGTTTCCATAACTTTCAGCAGTCCTTCCTTCTGGGTCCAGCTTTATGCCACCTTCGTTACTGTGAATGATTTACCTCAAGAAATGAAATTACCAAAATAGCCACATGCAACTTCTACACAAGCTGTATATCATACCACCAGTGAAAAGTACAAAATTTAGTGCTAAACAGTGTCAAGACCAAATTCTGCCACCTTAACTGTGGGCAAGTATAGTGGACATCTATACATTTAACTCTGCCACACTTAAGTCCACCCGACAGACTTCCAATTCCACCTTCCAACAGTCCCTTCATCCCTGATGGACAAGCACCCACATTAACATACTAGAATGAGATATCTGGTCAAATCCATATTTTGCACACAGTGCTCCAAAATTTAAACCCTTGGACATTAAACAACTGAATTATGAAGCATCATCATTACTGGCCTTGCATTAGCTCTTTTACAACTGTTTTCTATTTAGTAGGAATTGTTGAACAAAAAGCTCAAAACACAATACAAAAAGCTCAAACACCGCAAGGAAATAAACCAGCAATTGACTCAAAGTTTAGCTAATCCTGCAGGCAGTTCCTGCAGGATTTAAGACAAAAGTTTGGTCCAGCAAGAAAGCAGGATTCTCTGTATAAGCAAACACTAGCTGCAGTGCCTCTAGGAGAATCCATTAGATTATACCGACCTACTCATCCTTGCCTTTAGAGATAACTAGCTCTATTCAATAAACATTAAGCTTTCCAGATGGCCATTAAAGACTTTTTTTTTTAAAAGGAAGGGGGGAAAAAAAAGGAGTCTGAGACCACTCAAATACCCATTCTTTACTTCAGAAGTATACCGTAATGCCAACAGCCTGCCTCTAATCATTAACAGCAGGAAAACTCTAAAGGAGCAAGAATTTTACTGCCCTCTGCAGCTTTTCCTTTGCAAGGGCAAAACGCCACCCTTTTCTGGGGAGATAAACTGATACCGACTGTCATTTGCTGCTGTGACACATTTTTCTTCCCAAAGGCTGGAAACCCCACACTGAGCACGCAGAAAAGACATCCGACCGACCAAACTTCACCTTCCTTAAAAACGAAGGCTGTGCTGTCCCAAAAGCTTTCTGGAGAAAATGGGTCAAACGCTATAAAATGGTATCATGGGGGAGGGAGGGAGACAGTGCAAGGAGGGGCACGGCCCCTGCTCACTTGCACTAAAAATATTACTTCAGAAACAGGTACCGACGGCATTTTTGTGCGGCGATTCAAACCCTGCCACTACAAAGGCCACCACGGCCAAGCCGCCAGTTGGAAGAGAGCGGAGCCAAGGAATTAAGTGAATTAAACTCGATGCGCTTGTTGACTCAGTTTTCGCTCCATCAGCCGCGCGGCCGCTGCTCCAGCGTCGCCTCTAAATATCGGGCAGCAAAGTTCGGGCGGGGGTTCCCCGGCCCCCGCCGCCACCTCGGCGCCTCCCGCCACCAACTTTCCGCCGCAGGAGCTGCAGCACCGGCTCTCGGCCGCCCCGTCCCGTCCCGCCCCGTCCGGCTCGGCTGAGGGTGCCGGGGGCGGCGATGCCAGCTCTTAATCTCAGTGTCAGATGCCGGGCGGCGGCAGCGGGGACGCCCGGGAACCCGGGGATCGCGCGCGTCCCGGACCGGGAGGGCGTCTCTTACCAGCCCGGAGGCGAAGAAGACGGCGAGCAGAGCTAGGCAGGCGCCCATCACGATGAGGAGCAAGAAGACGATGAGCGGGTGCTGCTGGCTCATGCAGTAGTAGGACTCGTAGAGCCAGTCCCGGGAGCGGGACTGTTCGCCGCTCGCCCCGCAGCCGCCGCCCGCCTGGTCTGCCCGCTCCAGCAGGTAGCGGCGTCTCCTCCTCATCATCATCGCTTCTTGCCACATCGGGCAGAGCCCGCGCAACTCCCTCAGCGCCGCCGCCGCCGCCGCTGCTG
>VZRO01001103.1:485739-501211 GCA_013397915.1 Daphoenositta chrysoptera | reverse complement strand
CTCCCGCGGGGCGCCGCTGCCTTCCCCGGGGTGTGCGGCAGCACCTCCCGGCGCCTGCGGGAGAGACATTTGGAGATTCATTTGATATTACTCCCACGGGCGGAGGGCTCTTGCAGGACTGTTTCACGGGGTACCTTTTCCGGAGGCGGAATCCCCTTTTTAGAAATCATACCTCGATTTTTGTCAAAACCAGCTTTCAAGTTAGGAAGAAGTATAACATACATTTTCCCCAGTTTACCATGTTCCGAAGGACTTGGTTATTCCTATGAAAGCAGGCACTGGAAAGATGCTGAACATCTAACACAATAAAGTTACATATCTGTCATGTACAGCATTTACTGGCTGAAGCTTTGTAAGCACATACAGGCAGTTCTGCATCCCCAGCCCACTACTTCCCTGAATGTCCCTCTCCACAGGTTAAGTCTGTCTCTGCCCTCTCTGATCTACCCTCTGTTGTTGCTTTGTCACATCCTTAAACGCAAAGAGGCTGGCAAAGCACTCCCAGGAGAGGAAGACACCAGAGCAACACAGATGCTAATGGGCCTGAATGTCCCAAGGGTGTCTCCTGGTGATTGGAATAATGTTAGAAGCAAGAGGGACTTGGGACTACTACACTCCTACAAAAGGTGAAAAACTGGAGCTAACATAAGTGGCCATAAATTGTCATAAATGAGAGACATAGAATAGAGGGCTGACCATCAGTCAGGTGGAAAAGAAGGTAGGTAAGGAGGATGATATAGACCAAAACTCTATGGACTGTGAACTAATTTATATTCAACACCTAAATGCTGTGCCACGGATTTTTCTTTCCAGAAAAAGAAGAGGTGCGTCCTCCATGAGTGTAACAAAGCAGAGAAACCAATAGCATGTGTAGGTAGCTCTGAAGCCTTGTCCATATATTTGCACCTCTTAGATTCCCCAGGTTTTCAAGAGGGATGAGACTTGAGCTTTCCTGCCCCCTCTTCCTCTCAGCTGGCTGGATGGAAGAAAAGATGCTTGTTTTTCACTCTTCCTTCTCCTGAAGTGCTTGCTGGGGCCGGAGGAACATATGAGGAAGAAGTGGAAAGTTACAACTGCACCCACTGTTTTGGGAGAGAGAGGGTGAAAAACTCTCAAAAGCAGCAGTGATAAGATTGAAGGATGAACACAGATCTTTGTGGGGAGAACATTCTGGCAGAATTAATTGCTGGGAAGGAGTTAGTAGAGGTGGGTGTGAGAATTTTTGCAACATGAAAAGGCTTTACTTGCAGTCACTTCAAAAATTATGGAGTTGGCCACCCTCCCTGTCACACACACATATATAGTGGGATAAGCATAGGGAGTTTTAAAAAAATCAAGAGGCAGACCAGAATTACAACATAAAACCTCTTTTAAAAGCAGATCTCAGTGTCTGGTATTTGAAGGCATCCATGTTTTGGTCTCTCACAGGTGGAAAGACCAATATCACATATACACTTCTTTAAAATTCAAGAATAATTCCATGATCCTGTAAGCACTCACAAAAACGCAAAAGATCTGAACAGGCAAAATGAACCATGTTCTCTCTTCCATGTGGACAACAACCATCCTTCCAAAAACATTTGAAACTTAGACAGTATGTTAATACAAATGGTGGAACTGGTTGTCTTCTTCCCCCAGCTGATTCTGCTTTAATAGCTTTCCACTGCTTTCCATCTCCCTGAACCTGAACGGGAAAGGGCATTCCAAAGAGTTTACCGTGATGATCATGTCATTTGTTTGTTATTTCAGTAAGATCTTATGCCTGTAACAGCTAATTCCTCATTATATTACTCTCATGCAATTTCTCAGGAAATAAAATTATAATTCCACAGCAAAAACTTAATTAACCCAAAGGTTGACCAGTAGTATCTCATGCCTTTCCAAAACAATTGGATAAGTATAACTCTTCTGAACGACCAGACATAAGGTCTTTCAACAGCAGAGCAAGAGAAAGTCACATGGTAACAAGAGGAAGTAAAATGATAATTTCTAAACATCACCTCCTAAGGGCACAGGAGTAGGCAATTTCTAGATGTGCAAGTCAAACAGGTGAGGCCAAAGGCCAGCTTGGCTGAACAGGGATCTTCTCTTAGATATAAAATGAAAAAGGAAGGTGTATGGCCAATGGAAGAATACCGAGATGCTGCTTGTCACTGTAGGGAGAAAATTTGTGTGGCCAAAGCTCAACCGGAGTTGAAGCTGGCCAGAACTGTGCGGGGAGATCAAAAAAAGTTTTTCAAATATATTAATGGCAATAGGCAGAGTAGAAATAACATCAGCCCATTACAGGAGGAGGATGGTCACCTCTCAAACAGGGACATGGAGAAGGCAGAGGTGTTTAATGCATTCTTTGCCTTGGTCTTCAACATAGATGATGGAACAAGGGGATCTCAGTGCCCTGAGCTGGACCACCATGACTGAGAGAATAATTGACTCCCAGTCAGCCCTGAAATTGTGTGGGATCTGCTGTTCCAGCTGGATCCCTACAAATATATGGGGCCTGATGGGATTCATCTGAGAATCCTCAGGGAACTAGCTGATGTAGTCTCAAAACCTCTCTTGATGATTTTTGAGCAGTCTTGGGAATCCAGAGAGTCCCATCTGACTGGAAGCTGGTGAAGGGTTTTTTCTTTGAAGGGTGATTTTCAAGAAGGGCAAGAAGGAGGACCCCAGAAACTACAAGCCTGTCAGTTTCACTTCAGTGCCCAATAAAATCATTAAACTTAGTATTCTGGGAAGTATCAGAAAGCACCTACAGGACAATGCAGTAATCAGTCACAGCCAGCACAGCTTAAATCCTGCTTGTCAAACCTGATTTCCTTTTACAACAGGGTAGCCCACCTAGTTGATCAAGAAATGCCGTTAGATATAATCTTTTTGGACTTCAGCAAAGCTTTTGAAATCTCATGAAAAAGATAAGCAAATATCCCAGCAAAGCTGTGATATGTCTCACAGTATTCTTCTGGACAAAATATCCAGCATATAGCTGGATCACCATGTTACGTGATGGATGGCTCACAGATCGGGCACAAAGTTACAGTGCATGGGGTGACATCAGGCTGGTGTCCAACTCAGAATATTCTATGTTTCTATAATTCCATTATATGTTGCCATTGGACTCCCCCACTCTACTTTCCCTCTCCAAACTAAAAACCTGCATCTTTCAATTCATTCTTCAAACTCCAACTAGAAACATCCCACACCTTAATGTCAAAAACCTTCATCAGTTCTTAGAGCAGATCTCTAGATAGAGGCAGTGGTCCAGTGGAAAAAACCCACACTGTCATGTAAATAATGACTGCAACATTCTATATATGGACAAGGTAACTGAAACTGTGCAGTACCCAAATCTGAATTTGAACTTCTAATTTGAATGCTCTACTTTTTATTTAACATATTAACACTTCTTTTTCTCCCCATAGGATGCATTTAATTAAGAGAACATTATTGCAGTTGAATGACAATTATGTCATTGCCAAAGTTGAAATGCCATATGTTTTTAGAGACCAATTACCCTAGGTAGCTGAAAATAAACATCCTTACTTGGCTCAACCTGAAAGTTTGCTAAGCCTCAGGGAAAAGGAAGGTACAGTGAATTCTATAATCTGTGGTTGAAAAGCAAGGGACTTTCAGAAAAAAAACCTCTTCATGTATTCTACCTTATTTCTCTAAATGGGGAACAAAAGCAAAGCTAACACGAAAGATTGTCAGAAACTATCTCCTGTGTACCCTTGGGACTCCAACAACATCAAAGAATTTGTTCCTTAGCCAGCTGGTGTATAAGCATCTGTTGTACCCCTCTGGAGAAGCAAAACAACACAGAACAAAAGGTTGAGGTCCGCAGCTGCTTGTCAAAGCAACCATGAGCCAGAGGCATTACACATTGCAGTAGCAGATTAACTTAGAAAACTTGGTCCCTTCTAGCCTCAACTACTTCTGTGATTCTGTGTTATCACAGCTTATTTCCAGTGTCCAGGGATCTGTGGTAAATCCTAGGGAAAGAGATAAATAGGAACAGGACTTACAGGAGAACCTCTTGTTCCCTACATCACTCTCTTTTCCACTCTGGCTCAATATCTTTCATCTCTTTCCTTCATTTTCCCTTCTCTGTTGTCTTCTGCATGAGTGTTGTGGTCAGGGGTACAGACTAGCTCTCAGCAGTGGGAGAATAGAGACAGGTTCTTTGCTCTCAGCTCCTCCATTCAGCTGTAGGATATCGCAAGCCACGGGAAATAAATTGCAGGGAAAGATGCTGAATCCCACAGTCCTGCAAGATAGCAAGCACTCAAAAGAGCCATAGAAACTGGCCTGAGCAAAACACTGGCCCCAAGTCCCCTGGTGGTCAGGTTCCCCCCTCAGCAGCTGGCCACCAAAGCCTTGATGGTGTGCTGCCACGGCCCAGCTGAGCTGAGATTGCAGGTCCTGCTGCCCCACCAGTGTGCTGACACATGGCCAGTGCCTCAGTGGCACTTCCAGAGCTTGGCTGTGGCAGCAGGGCCAAACCCAGGACAGCCAGCCCTGCTTTGGGTTGCTCTGGGGAGACGCCAGCCCGTGAGCCACGCCTGCCACAAGATCAGTGAGTTAATACATCTGACATGACCATGGCTATAGAAGGGTAGCATTAAATTTTTTTCAGGGGGCCTGGCACTCCCTGTGACCTTAAAACCCATAGGCTGAGAAATAGTAAATTTCATGGGCAATTGCTTAACAACATGATCATATCTACCAGGGATGCATAACTTCTAATTATTATTATTGTTATTGTTTAGGACTGAAGACTGCTAATTTTTACTGAATTTTCCCTGTATTCATTTTACTGAGTTCAGTTAACAGGCCTTGCTCTTTCAAATCTCATAACTACAGCTATGTCCTACTCTTTCTCTTCAAAAAATGATGACATGATTTCCTACAGAAATATATTGGATTTCACACACCTGGAACCAGGTGAAATTCACTTTTGGTTTAGATATAGACTTGCCTGAGGTGTTTAACTTTGTTATTTAAGGTGGTAAATTACAGTCTGACTGTTCTATAACTCCTTGTGTAATTTTTCTCCCTCCCCCTTTTTGAAGACAGTACCTAACTTTGGACTTCTCTCAGCCTCCATAAGCTTTTTAGAGTATTTACTTAAAAGTTCTGTGGTTATTGAAGGAACTACTTGAGATTCAGATGATCTGAAAGTACCTCAGTAACCTCTCTTCTTGCACTATTTAATCACAGATGGTGACTACTTTGGTCATCTAATCATAGATAACCTTTTTATTAAAGATTGAAGCAAAATATAGATCAGATTTTTAAAGGTTTTGGACCATCTGTTATTAACTGAGTGGTGGACCAACTATTTCCAAAGTCTCTTTCTTTCAAAAGAGTGTGTGACAAACAAAAAATTATCCAGAAGTGAATCAGTTTTCTCTCTGCTTATGTCTTGGCCTTTCTCATTTTGATCATGCTATTCTTTACACTCACCGTTATAATATGACTTAGTTTCCAAATTCTATATAATATTATACTTTTCAGTTTCAAGACATTAGCCTTCAATTATACATTTCCTAATCTTTCATATTGGGACAGTTTGCACTTGGTGGTGTTACCTAGGAAACCATCTACCCTTCCAGATAATCTGCTTTCAGGTAGAAGATCTAGGGAAGGTGGGAGGAAAGCAATAAAAGTTTGCAAATTTGGAATTTCTCAGGTGGTTTTATAGAATTGCAAATTAACTGGACAAACTAGAGACAAGTACCCCAGGCAGCTTGGGAAAGATCTGTTCAGTATATCAGTACAGTCAAAACACTTTTACAGCTTTCAAATGCATAAAGAGCAAGATAAAAAATAATTTAGAACATACAATAATACCTCCATATTGGCCAATTCTACACCTTCATCTTGAGTTGTATTACCCTACTAACTCTACCTCATAAGAAACGTTGCAGAACTAGAGACAGATTCTTCAGAGAACAATTAATCAAAACCAAGGAAGAGTTTCTTCTATTTAGCAAATATTTAGGACTGTTATCCACACAAATAAAACATAGGAGGAACCTCACTAATGCACATAACATTACTTTAGAAAAGACTGCTTGGAATTTATGTTTTCTTTCTTTGTTTTTTTTAAGAAAAATGTTAGACTGAAACTTAAAGGAAAGAAATGCAAAATTAGTAAATGACGTAGCTTATTTCACTCTGGTAATTAATTTGTCAGAACAAAACTCTGTCACAAGAGGCTTCTAAAACAAGAATTTCAGGGTAACAAAACTGATTTGGTTTTATATGTTAGTCAAAATAAGTTTGCTGATTGCCAATAATAACATAAATTACAAGGAATATTGATGCTGCTGTTTCCTTGCAGCGTCAGTGCAAGGCAATAGATGCAGAGATGAAAAAAAATACAAAAGGCAGATTATGTCAAAATGGGTTTCTTGCATCTTCTACTGAATAATGATGTGGCTTTTTTTTTCCATTCTCAAAGACTGTTTATTAGCATGGATTATTCTTTGTTGTCATTCAGTTGGGGTCATTGGTGTTCCAATGAATGTAATTGATGAAAAGAAATGCTGATTTCCTGAATAAAGGGTGAAACCATTGATTCAAAGCCCACTGAATCACACAACACAGTCTACATATTCTTCCTTCAATAAGGAAGGCATATATATAGTAAAATTATTTTGGTTCCAGACATTTTATTATGATCTTTACTCCATCTGCACAATCCGCTGAAAGTAAAAAAAAAAAAAAAGCACCTAAAGCAAAACTATAACTGTGCAATGCTTCAAAATGACTCAAATGATCAAAGCTGATACAAGGCACTTACTGCCCTATTCAGGTTAATCAGGTTAACTCGTACTACAGAACAGAAACACATAAATCTAAATATAAAACAAGCAGCTGAAATAGAGAAATGCACGTAGGTAAATTCATATCCAAGAAAACCATATTCATGTGTGTCTAAAAACCATTTTTGCAAAATCTCTGTTTGTTTCAATTTTTCCCTCAGTAGCTCTCATAGTTATGTTAAAGGAAGCTTCCTCCCAACAGAAGCTGCAAATGGCAGTGCAAATAAATGGCACCATCCTGCAAAGTTCAAGATATGAACCGAGTCCTGAAAATACCTAAAAGCAAACAAAAGTCTGTACATGTTAATTTTGGGATTTCTGTGAGACTTTTTGAAAGCTTGGAAATAATAAGTGAAATAGATTTTTGCAGATGAAAATACAAGTATTTTCCCTAGATGAAAAATTTCCTGCTCCTAATTTTATAGTCTTCTTGGCTCCAAGAAAGTCAGTCTGGGCTCATGTTTTTATAATTATTGGGGTATTATTTATTTAATGGCTAAAGTTTTGCTTAGACTGAGAAAAGAATACTCTAGGCAATGTTATCAACAAGTTAATATTTAAATTGGACTGGACTTAAGCACAAAACCAAGAAGAGTTGAACATCACTCCAGATTTGGATCACAGGTAAGTTTTATCCATAATTTTTCCACTTCCCAGGGCTATACTTTCCCTCCTGCAGAGGTCCTCCATTTCTTCCTCTCCTTCTTCACAGCTTCAGCATGATCTGATCGATAAATGCTGCATGCTTCCTTTGGAGATGGAGCTTGCACTGCTTGCATTCAGACCTCTGTTCTGCCACTTAGTGACCTCAGTAAAAACATGTTAACCACAGATGGCTTCCAGAACTGTGTGAAGCTGTGTGAGGTAATGGTTTCAGCTGCATATTTGATAAGAGCACCCAGCTGACAGCAGAAAGTTGTTAGAATTGGTAATGTTCCAGGACCCAAGTCTGCGGAGTTCTGCCAAGAGTAATGGATCCCAGGATTTTGGAGAAAGTGCTATTTCTGGAGTGAGGAAGGAGAGACTGATCTGCCACTGAGGATAAGAGGTCTCTCTGGCCATGAAACCCCCTGGTACTGAATGAGTGACAGACCAAGGTGCTGGAGTTTAGGAGGCAGGAGAGATTTTCTGAAGGGAGGCTTTGGGTGTGTGGGCTGAGTCAGGTCCTGGCACGGCGTCACACCTTAAACATAGATATTGTGGGCTGGCAGCACAGCCTAACCCTACTTAGCACTAAGGAGTGGGGAGCTGTAGAGTAAATGTCATCAGCAAACCCAGTCCAGCCCTTTGCCTTGCTGCTGAAGCCTACCTCATGTTGGGAACGCTTCACTTGTAGCTTTGGAGAAAAGGTGGTGATATTAATCAACAAAATATTCCAGCTTTAGAATTTTTCTTCAAACCAGCCGATTGATACACAGCTGCATATCCACAATGTGTATTTGGAAGGGAAGCTTTTAAATAGCTGTTAAAGCAATCTCTCAGATATTTGAGCACCATCTTAACACTAAGAGTCTTTGTGTAAATGTTTCCATTTTTTGAGATCAATTTCATAGGAGCTTTCTCACTCCTTAGGGCTGAAAGAAAATTCACAATTGAGGCAGCAAGGGACCTCCAAAGATTGTCTAGTCTGACCCTCCCTGCTGTAAGCAGGGTCAGCTAGAGCAGGTTTCTCAGGAGTGTGTCCAGTTGAGTTTTGGGTACCTCCAAGGATGCAGACCCCTCAACACCCGTGGGCAACCTGTTCCAGTGTTTGATCACTCTTACAGTAAAAAAAGGCTTTTCTAAAGAGTATTTGGTTTTTTGCATGCTGTGCCCATTGCCTCTTGGTCTTTCACGGAGCAGAACTTAGAGTCCATCTCCATCTTTCCTGTTCTCTGCCCCCTGTCAGGTATTTATGCACATTTATATCACCCTGTACCTTCTCTTCTCCAAACTAAATAGTCTTGAGCTTTCCTCAGAAGACAAAACCTTCAATTGCTTAATTGACTTTGTGACCTTAGGTTGAAAACATGGTTTGGAACATTTGTCCAAAGTCCAGCATCAGTCGCCTGCAAAGCGGGAAAATCAAAAGACGGCAATAAACTGATGAAGAAATACAAGAGAATGCTTAAACAGCTCAGTAGAAAACAATCAAAGGCAACAGTGACAGTGGTGTAGGTGTATTTTGGAAATTTATCAACATATAAAGTAAGGATATGAATTATAAGGCAATCTAATAATGAATAAAATTAGGATAAAATCATACAGTTACAGAAAATATCCAGTTATAAAACAGGTTCTTCATAGTGAAGCAAGTTTATTAAAAAAAAAAACAAACCAAAAACAAACCAACAAAAAACTCCAAAACAAATGTTGGCTATTACCTGTGTAGCTGAGACATTCAGAAAAGAGTGGAATTTGTGAGTGTAAGTTTAAGTACAAGTAGCAATCTCAGAAGACAATCAGAATTCCCAGGAGCAAAGCATGAAATGTCATAATTGCCATGCTGATATACTTAGAGCAAGAAGGAAAAAAATTCATGCAGTCTTATCTAATTCATAAACTGATTGCATTGGTCTGAAAATTTGAAAACATCCAAAGGAACAGAGAATGATAATTTGCTCTATTAAAAAAAAAAAAAAGCTGTGATTACTACCTCATAAGGTATGAAATCCTGGGTTTGCTATTAGACTGTAGTTTAATGTTTTAAACAAAAGAGAAATGCAAGAGTTTTCTGGATCTGTGAAAAGCTCATGTTTTAAAATAAAATTTGTTCTAGTCATTGACTGGGAAAAAATTAAAATCTATAAAAGTTGAACAAATATTTTGATTAAGAAAAGTCACAGTAAAACATGATGAGGTTTAGGAAGGTCAGCACTAGATTTTTCTGCTATCGATGCCTGATTAAGTTTGGGAGCTGCTTTTCTACCATTCTCCCTGAAGTAGTCATGCATGTGTCCCTTTTATTACCAAATTCACAGGTCTGGTTGGAAATAATCACTTGCACCTGATTTTGTCCAATAAGGCTAATGATCTTGGTTATAGAAAAGGACAGGGGATACAGCATAACAGAAATCAGGAACTAAACATATTCTTCAACAGACCATATTTGATCTTAAACTCACTTAATTTATTAGACTGACAGGGTTTAGTAGGGAGAAGAGGAAGACAATTCAGGCACACGTGTTTTATCTACATCAGTTTTCATGTCTGAATCAAAAGCTATAAAATTGATATTAAATATAGATTGGAGAAATTGTCCTGATTTAAATGAGATACTTCCTTATGTTGTGCATAAGCAAGGTGTAGAACTCTTTGTTGAAGGATGCTGTGAATGCTAAATATTTGCAAGTGTTCAAGCAGCAACTTGAGAAAGATGTGTGCTGATGGAGGAAATCTGATGCTGGCCATTAGGCTCAGAAACAACTTCTACTTCATAAATATCCTGAACAGTTAGCTTTTCACAGCCACAAGTTATCAAAGGCTGAAAGGGGAGTCAAAGGAGACACTACTACACATTTTGTCCAATTTTTATACACCTTCCTGCTGTAGCCTTATAACCCAGCTGGTTTGGTGCTTTAAGTTGGTTTCAATCATAGCTACAAAAAAATAGTCAAAAAGTTTCTTTTGCTCTCTGATCAGATGACTGTCATCCAGGTTTTTGTAGCTGTAGCAGCTGAACTACCCAGCTTCCTGGTATCTGCTGCATGTCCTGTGGTTTTAATCCTGATTTATATATGGTATATAATATATACAATATTATATATTATATATTAAGCCTGTTTTAGCTTAATTATTGCATAGCTTTGTTTAGCTACGTAGTTGTTCTGCTTTTACAGATATCATGACAACAAAATGTACCAAACCTAAGTAACTGTGGTATAACTAACCCTGGTGAAATGGGGAAACGTGAAAAAATAAGTCTGAGTAAACCCAAGGAATGAACCTTCAACACTGTTTTCCTCTTAACAAAAACACTGACAATTTCCTACAACAATCCACTGGAAGGGTGAGAGCCTGAAGGGCAAATACTTTCATTTTATTGTCTAACTAATGATCTTTAATAGAATTAAGAAATATGGAATGTAAGTGCTTGTAATGGACTAAGAATTTTCTATATTTTATTAGACTGTTACAGCATTAAACGAGTAGTAAAGTCCAGTCATAGATCTTCACTAAGTTGTGGTCTCTTGTTACTCATCATGAACTTCTGTGCATAATACTAAACATGTACCACTGGCCAGTGTTGGAGACATTCCCGGGATGGATGGACCTGGCATCTCACTCAGTAGGACCTTTATTGAGAAGAGGCTTTGCAAAAAATTATCTGGATGAAGTATCCAAACTATTCTCCTAGAACCATTCTGAAGTTTTCTCATCTCAGAGAGCAGCAGTCTGCATGCATTGTAATGCTCCTGCTATTATAATTGGAGTTTCTGGAGTGTTTCAGAAATCTTAGAGGATAGTCATTAAGACTGGTAATAGAAAACAGATATCTTTTCAACAAACAGATGAAGGGATGCAATTTAAGTTCTCACCCATGCTGTAGTCTCATCCAAGGCTCCAGCTGTATAAAAACAAGAGTCAAATTCAGTACTACATAAACATCACACAAAAATTAGCTGAAAAGCCATATCCTTTCCCTCTTTTACTGTACCTAGAGAATTACCTGTTAATTTAGCGATGAACCAGAACAACGCAGCCCTTATTTAGGGAAGCGAAATGCATTCAGAAGCTAAAAAATACCTGCCTTTGAAACTCACCAGATGACTTCTGGCCAGAGAAGAAGGGACTATGTTGTCCAAGAAAATTTTAGGTCAGATATTCCTTTCCTCCTTCTCCCCCCAGACTCCTGTCTAGAAATAGCACAAGCACAGTTACATCACAACAGGAACAGTCTTTCTTCTCTAAAAAAGACGGACATCCATAACAATGATAAAAAAGCACAAAAAAATATTAGTCTTAGCATTGTGCCAGCAGCTTTTAAATATGAAGAACTAGTTAGAGGTGAAACCATTTAAATTACACAATTACTGAAAGAAACCATAATTTGAAGATAAGTTCATTCATCTATTATTGTTGGGCCAATTCCTGAGTCTGTGTAAATACTGATAAATCCCACTGAAATAAGTCTCAGTCCTCAAAGGCACCAAACACCCTGATAAAAATAATTTCTGGGATACAATTTTTTTCAGGGATGTTCAGCATTCCTAGGAGTGTGATTTATAGAACTCTTCTGATCAAAAGAAAAGTCACAACACTGTGGCTTTATGTTTTCTTTCAGCCATACCGATTTCCAAAAAAAAAAAAGGTAGAAAGCCTTCTGCAGGAACACTACAAATGAACTTATGTCACATCTATATTAAGTAACACTCAATTTATAAACTCCTAGAGTGTTTCTTGGCAAACAGCTTTATTCATTTGAATTAATGCAAAATATTTAATATCTGAGAATATGCTCTTGGTGATCACAGCCATTCATTACAGAATGAAAAGCTGAATTTCCAATGTCAAGGACATAGGTTGAAAATTTTTCCAGATGGGATAACAGATAGAAAAAGAATTGCAAAAAAAGTACATTTGTGAGATGCAAATGCCATATAAAGTAGAGAATCTCAGAAATTGAAGTGGAAGAGGTAATTAAATATTTTCTTCTGTTTATGTCAAAAGTCATTAAACAGATTAAATTAAAATGCATGCAATTTCTGGGAGAAAAGACATCGCCCTTTCATAAACCAGAAACACACTGAGTGATATAAACAGTCCTTGATAACACTCAAACACTCCTCACTTTCCCTCTCTGATAAGGACATGTTTTGAGGTAAAGCATGTTTTAAAAAAAGCATCTGCGACTTAAAAAAATTAGGTATGACAGATCATCATAGAGGATTTGCACCAACTCACCACCGCCTCCCTAGAACATACTGATGATATTAATTACACTTTATCCTTTAGCTATCATTGTAACAGAATATGTGCTAAGTACCTATTAGCTTAAGGAACAACTAAGTGAGCCTGGAAACGAGTTTTCATTAACACAGCGTGCGTTCTGATGTTCAAACTGGGGTGAAGCATCGGTAGCAGAGAAGCTGTGAGAAAGACTAAATGAATGATGTACCTGGTACAGTGCCAGTGGATAAGGACTGAGTGTCTTCCTGTAACACAGCGGGCCTCCTCACTGCCAGGGGAAATCAGACATGGGGAGGGAGGAGCCATGTCTTGTGTGGTTGAATCTGAAGGTCTTCAGACCCTTTGAATTTTGACACTGAATCCTGGCTTTGCATGGACACAAATTAAAAATGAAGTATATTAAGTCTTCAGCATGGGAATAAAACTTATTATGATTTTTCATGAGATGTGAGGATTGAAACCAGAAAGTTTAGCTCAGAACAAATATTTATCCTAACTGAAATCCCATTTGAATAAACGTATTCTCATGGTAAAACAGGCATTCCTAATATATTATATTCCATGCCACATTTGCCAGAGGTAGCCTTTTCTTCATCCCTCATCTATAAATAACTGCTTGTTTTTTATTACTTAAAATATTGTTTCACTTTGCTTAAAAAGGGGGATATGATTATCATAACATTGTTACTGTTATTATAAGCAAGACAATGGCATTAATGCAATCACAAAGATGAAAAATCAAGTGCAGAAAATGCCAGCGCAGAGGCTGAAAGCTTTAACCAACCTCAAGGTATTTATTTGTATCCCCAGGAAACCATAACATACTATAAAACAATGTGGAATATCTTATCTAGTATAACAAATCTATATATGGAACATATATTCTTCCTTAGTGTGTTTGCTTTATAGATTTGTGTGATCTAGAAAACATGCCATGTTTAAGAAAAATTTTAGATTACCATAATATGGGAAGAATAGTTTAAATTTAGAAGAGAAATATCTTATGCTTGAAGCTTTTATTCTGGGGGGAAAAAAAAATAAAGTGAGCAAGATTTATTATGTGAATGGGTTCCTAACTTGGAATGGAGGAAAAATGAAGTTGTAGACTGGTGCTGAATAGTTGCATAAGGAGATATGCAATAAAATTGTAGAAACTATGAAGAAAAAAAGATAGTTGATATCAAAATCCACAGCAGTGTGAATTATGGATCAAGTGCCATGCAGCCTACTGGGCTGTGGAAGAGTAAACCCTAAAACTTAAATGCTTTGTTGTAAAATTGTTGGCAGAAAGCATAAATTCATTTAGTAACAAATGTAGACTCAGAAGTGTTGTGAATTGCATATTACACGTAGATAATGCAAATACTCATCTTCCCAGTGTCTGGGAAGGCACTTATAGGGAAAGGCAGCAAATTTAATTCTTCCTGGGATCAGTACAGTTCATCTCAGTGAAAAAAAAAAAAAAAAACAACAACAACAAAAGACACACAACATTTTTTGCAAGGATCAAATGTGATAAATTCTTAGAAAATGCACTTTCCCTTTGGGAAAAAAAAGAAACCACAGAAGAAAAATCTCAACCAATTTAAAAAGATGAGTCGAAAAATGAAAGGTAAAAAATGTGGCACAAAATTATGTATAGGTAATGTAACAGGAAAACCTGTAGTGAAAAATTATTCCTTTAATTACTTGAGTTGTAAAATCAAAGCCAAAGACCAACTGAATATGAGGGAATGCTATGACAGGGCCTGTGGAGAGGTCTTATGACTAGGCATAATTTTTTTCAGTCACTTGCAATCAGATAGCTATCAAAGTAAAGATAATTAAGAAAAAAATAGGAGTCCATTTTGTAATAGAGAGGAAATATCTCAGTAGAAAAGATGCTTTCAATTCACCTAGACCTGATTTAATTTCATTCTAGGCACTGGTCAATGATATCTGATTTCTGTCCATGACAGCGTAACAGACTTCAGAGAAAAAAATAATAGTTGAGTAAGGTTTTTAAATCCATCTCAGATGGTGTTCTCATATGCAAACCAGGGAAAAAATCCACAGATTAAATTATTACAGAGCGGTTGCAGGATTGCTAATGTTCATAAAGTCTCCACTGAGGGCACAGCTATTTCTGACTCAGTGTCTGAATGAATGGAGCAATCTAGAAAGATCCTGTGCAAGTCAATCCTGAGTCTGGTTCATATTTTCATGTGTAGCCTGGGGATGAGAGAAGAGAACCGTTTATTAAATCTGCAAGTGAGATCAAGCAGGAAGTGGACTCAAGCATGTTTGAAGAGAAAATGAAACTTAAGCTGCTGGGGATATGATCCAAAGAGGTAGAATTCTGCTGTGCTACCGATGGTAGCTACCTGTTGGTGAGAGAAATCCACTTTACACAGGAAACAAAAAACATATCGTCTGGTACAGACATGCAAAAAGGGATCTAAAGGTTGTTGAGGCCCATTTAACACTGGGAAGGCAAGAGCTAGAGCACTCTGTTCAGAGGCTGGCACTGCTCTTGCAGGAGGAGCTAGACCAGAGTAAAGATAATCTATAACAGAAAACAGATAAAATAAAAGACTGGAAAACACTGAAAGGGGTTGGGAGAAAGAGAACAAGAAACCTCTCAAAACTAAGGGAATGGTTGGTTCATCCAACGAACAGGGAAAAAAGTAATGGATTGTAGGTTAAATGGGGAAGATTTTAGCAACTCTGTAGGACTTTTTTTTTTTTTTTTTTTTTTTTTTTTTTTTTTTTTT
>VZRO01001103.1:330073-485706 GCA_013397915.1 Daphoenositta chrysoptera | reverse complement strand
TAGTCTTGATTTCCACAGACTATTAGGCTGTCTACTAATTCATTCTGTGTCACGTAGACTTAAAAAATATTTCACCAGGTGGTGCTGTTACATGTAACCTTCCAAGCCTGACCCTACCCCCTGGGCACATGGCCGTCTTGGGAAAGCATCTGAGGGCTCTGCAAAGGTGTTTCTTGAGGCAGAATTACTTTTAGTCTTTGATATAGCTGAAAGAGCTGTGGAAAGAGGGATTGTCTAAAAGGCTGCTTGGCAGGCCTAATTTTGGATTGTGTAAAGGATATGATAAATTCTGTGTGTGTATATAAATATGTCTATGTGTATGTATATTTTATAAATATGTTTCCTTTACTGATCTATCCATCCCTCAAGGTCCTGGATATGACAACAGAAGGATCATACAGCCTGTAAGGAGAAGGCTGCCATCCATGAGTGGTGCCTATACAGCTGCAATATCTAAACACGTGGTCTGCGAATGTACTAGGAAAAGCACAATAAAGATTAATTCATTTAGGGACTGTTTTTATTATACAGCACAACAACACAAGTGTTCTGTGTTACATGGATAGCAAAGATAAGCCTTATATTTATTTAAATTAAACCAAACAAGCTTTGGGAGACTGTATAATTCTGCTTTCTAAATACAAAAAATCTTTATATTGTCCTCTTAATGTTCTCTTTAATAAAATGAGGACATTAAAATTTATTAATTAAAAATATAGGATACATACAAACTTCCACAAAAACTATGAAAAACATACATCATAGAATCTATAAATCTAATCTAGAAGCAACTTTGATGGTCATCTAATCTAAACAGGTTCCTGGTCAAAGCACAATCAACAGGATCAGGTTGCCCAGGGCCTTATCCAGGTGAATGGATGGAGATTCCACAATCTCTCTAGACATTTTTTTCAAGGGCTTAACAGATTTCATATGAAATTGCTGTCTTTGAATCTAATCAGAATATTTCTTGTTGCAGCTTAGATCCATTACCCCTATGCAATGCATTCTGCATTTTTGAGTGGCATTTTCTCTATGTCATTCTATTAAGAACTTAAAAAAAGAAGTAAGAAACTCTTGACTTCTCATCCTAAGGCTAAGAAAACCAATTCTCTCAGTCTCTGTCTCATGTGCTCCAGCCCTAATCAGCTCCACTGGACTCACTCTGGTATGCCAACATTTTTAAGATACAGGTTGTGCTGCTGCAGTTGCTGCTTGTCCCATCCTCATCTATCTCTGAAAATAATCTGCCACAGCTTTTTCTACGTGTGCTTATTGGATAGTTCAAAACAATAAGATGTCTCCTCACCCTTCTCTTCCCTTGAGAGTCAAAAAGCCCAGTTCTCCTCAGCCTCCTGTCACACACCATGTGCTGCAGTCCCAGAAGCATTTTGATGACTCTCCATTGGACTCACACCAGAGTAGCAATGTTCCAGATAGGAGGTATCACCACACTTGACCTGCTGGCTACACTCCTTCTATGTTGTTGCCCATCCTTGCTGTAGGGGCACCTAAAATAAACATTGCTGCCTCATGTTTGTTTTACATCCTTGTACACCAGGATTTCTCACCGCTTCCTGCAAAGCTGCTTTCTAGCCAGTTGGTGCCCAGCCTGAATGGCTGTACAGAGTTACTCCACATAAAGTTGAAAGACCATAAAACTGTATTTGTTGAACTCCATGAGCTTCCTCTCAAATTATCTGTCCAGCTCATTGACCCCCCTCTTAATAGCAGTCCTGTCCCGTGCATTGATCCCCATCTTTTCTAGTCCTTATCTTACCAAATGGACTACAAGGATACTATGTGATACTATGCCAAATGTTTTGCAAACATGTCCTGTGCTTGTCATTCCCTTCTCAAAGAATCCGGCATGGTATTATTATTGGTGGGCAGGACTTCCTCTTGCTAAATCTGCTGGCTTTTCCCTATCACCCTCTGTCATATATATGCCTGGCTAGGGCTTCCAGGAGGGTTTGTTTTCAGTTCTGTGGACTGATGTTAGTCTGAAGGTCTGTTATTATTTGGGTTTGCCTTCCCGATCTTCCTGAAGATGGGTGTAATATTTGTTTTTTTCTGCTCATAAGGAACCTCCTTTATTTGCCATGACCTTCCGAGGATGATAAAGCACAGCCTTGCAGTGATTGTGTTCAGCTCCCTCAGCAGCCTCAAGTAAAGTCCATCTAATGCAGTGGATTTGCATATGCAAAACTGACTTGATTCCTTCCTAATTACTTGCTGAACAATGGATAATGCTGTATTCCCAGAGACTCTGCCAGTAGGCTCAGTGACCCAGGAAGCCTGATAGCAGACATTGCTGGTGAAAACTGAGACAGTTAAAAGGCATGGGGTACATTGGCCCTTTGTGTTCCCTTGGATGTTGATGGACATAGAGAAGTTCTCATTGCTGTTCTTTACGTCTATGTTTAATTTCAACTACAGCTGAGCTTTGGCTTTCCTAACTCCAACACTTCTTGCTTAGGTAACATCTTTATATTCCTGCTGAGTTGTCTGTGCACATCTCTGCCTGTCATCGGGTTCCTTTTGATTATTGATCTCAATCAGGGGGTCCTTGTTCCTGTTGACCTTCTGCATGTGCAGAGAATGACCTGTTGTTTTTTGAGGAGGACATCCTTGAAGAACTACCGGCTGTCCTGAGTTCCTTTGCTCTTTGGATCAATTTTTTATGGAATTTTGCTAAACAGATCTCTGAACAAATTGAATTCAAACACCTGGCAGTCCATGGTTCTGATCTTTCTATTGTTTTGCTCAGTTTTCTGAGGATTTTAAAAGCCAAGATCTCATGATTATGCAGACAAAGCTTAAACTCAGCCTTCCCACTATCTGGCAAATTCGTTTGCAAGGAACAAGTTATACAGAGCATCTTTCAGTGTTCTGTCTACATTCTAAACTCTATCTAGGATGGAAACTGTTTTTTTTTTCCTTTCCTTAATTGCTTTGTTAAAAACGTATTAATCTTTAAATTACAGACAGCAAATAGACAGATCAATAAATATTCAATCTGTTTCTCTGTACAAGATTGAAATAAAAATGATAATAGGATAATTCAGGTTGGAGAGGACCTCAAGAGATCATCTCCTGCAGGGTCCAAGCTGCTGACCAGAGGGTAAGGTGAGCTGTGAGGTCAGACCATATTACTGAGGGCTTTGCCCAGTCTGGTCCTGAAAATTTCTAGGGCTGGAAACAGCACACAAGTTCGTTATGCAATCAGATCCACTGCTCAATTGTCCTCATAGATGACAACTTTTTTCTTATATCTAATCTGAACCTTTCCTGATTCATCTTATGCCTGCTGCTTGTCATCATCTCATCCCCATGAGCAGCTTGGCTCCATCTTCCTGATAACTTCCTCATGGAAACTTTCAGACTGCTGTTAGGTTCCCCCAAAGTTCTCTCTTTTCCAGGCTGAACGAGCCCCATTCCCTCAGCCTGTCCTCATATGGCATATGCTTCCCCATTTTATTCCAGCAAGTTTACCATTTCCAAGTCAGTTTGCAGCATTCTGTGACATCAGCACCAAGCTCTCAGATGTCATTCAGGAAACTTTTAGAACCTACTTGAAGGTTGAAAATTCCACTTTGGTAGCAGACACCCTGGGACTCTGGCATTGCACCGATGAATATGGCAATGGCTAAAACCCCTATGGGAACCCAAACTGATGCTTTTAATCTCTGAAATGTGAAAAAAAGTAAAGAAAGGGGAAAAAAAGAAGACAAAGAAGCAGAGTATCCTAACAAAATTATCAGAAATTAAGATGTAAAAATATTAGGGAAGGCATCATTATAAAATAGTAAATACAGCAAAAATTTTAAAGGCCTTGTGTCTTTTGTCAAGTTAAACTGTGTAGATAAGCTTCTTAATTTCTTAAAGGTAAAAGGTAGGCCATTAAATGTATTAATAATATCAGAGATATCATTTCACTACAAAGAAGACTCCCACTGAGAGATAACTGTGCCCTTCTACCACCTAATATCTGTGGTAATTTCTGAATTGCTCTGGTAAGTCCAGCTGTTTACAATTTCACCATAGGACAAATTTAATATTTTGTTCTTCATATAAATTAATACGTGCTTGTTGATTAACCACTCCTCACAAATGGTAAGTTTTTCCCTTACTTATGTCTAACTGTGTTCAAAGTATTATATGTGATGGCATTATAGCTTTCTGGTGGTGTATTTTATCACAATAAGCAAATGTTATCTTATTCCTTTGGATACAGAGAAAGTAAAATAAAATAAATCATATTTAAACAGCCATCACTAGTTCATGACTGTAGTGATTGAAGCCTATCCAAATGGCTAAAAACTAATTTCTCATACTATTGATTAAGTGGGATATAAATAATACAGATTTTTGGGTAATCCTTTAGCTGAGGGATGAGTTTCAAAGATTTTTTGATTTATATGAGCTGTATGACTATGGACTTCTAAATGGGTGGAACTCTTTACCTGCAAAGGTTAAAGTGTGGGGTTTTTTCCTAATTTTTAACTTCTGTGAATGATTTGACTCTTTTTACTGAACATGATTCTTGTATTTCAATCTCCCTTTTGCTTGAACTCTTGTATGTTTACTTCAAGAATATATATATAGGTAGAAAAATTAGTATTTGGATGTAATGCAGCAAGCCAAGATTCTTCTGACATACAAAGCAGGCTAGAAAAACAACTGGATCAGGTAGTGCAAGCTGTCAAAGAGGTTTCAAGGATTATACATTGAGTCAGTTAAGGATCAGCTGATGGACAGAAGACCGAGGAGTATGTCCTCACAGAAGAAAAAGATCTTAAAGTTCAAGGGTGAAATGAAATGGCTTGTCAATGGTTTTATGTAGTTTGAAAGGGGGAAGAAATTTGTACATTAAGCAAATTCTGAAAATCCTAACCCAAGTGTACCAAAAATGATGGTTCTGAGCAGTCCCCTGTTATTCTAAATAGGAAGTAGTTTGTTTCTGTGATGGTCAATTTCACCATAAGAACCTAGAATTTTGGAGGTAGAGAAGTTTTAATTGGTTTATTTGTCAGATGTTTTTCTCAAATGTTAAGGCAACCATAAGTGCTGCAAATCCAGTGCCACACTGACTTTGCACAGATTGAGACATGATTTACCAGACCCTGAAGAATGTTTGACAGAAAATTTACTGCACTTAGTAGACTTCCTTTTGTAGATCATTGTTGAGAGGAATAAGAGGACAATTCACAAACATATTAAACATGCTATAGAACAGAAATAGTATCTATGGACATCTATTCTGTTTCAAGCATTTGAGCAAGGCAAATGTCTTGCTGACAACCGAAAGCATTCTAAAATATATATAGCTTTTTATATACACTTACATTAATGGTAGCTCAAATCTAGAGCTATTAGAGAAAAGCGTAACATCAAAGGAATCCATGATGACAATTCTCACTTTATTTGGAGCTGACTTTGCCATAAGAGCTAGATCCAGCAAAAAAACATGAGAATAATTATCCAGCTGAGCAACTGGGAAGTATTTGCAAATTTCCAGGCAGATGAATCTTGCCCTAAAAAGCACACTGCTATTAATTTTTTTGCACACGTGGTTGTCTTAATGCTTATTATTTAAATGCACAGAAACACTATATAAAAGACCTTTTTATTTTTTCCATTTTCTGTTATCCTTTATACTGGTAAATATTTGGAACTTCCTGGTTTTAAATGGTTGCCCAGTTCAGAGTTCCTTAAGTCAGCAACTTAACCTACTTAAGAAAAACTAAAAATTGCGGCTTAGTAATTAAAAATGTGTTCTCAGACCTATAGATATATATTCTTTTATTTACTCAGATGAACTCCTCCACCTAATTTCTCAGGATTACTCACAGCAGTGATATTAAACATGCATATGGGCATGAATAGTATGAGCTTTCTAGATCCCTTCCAGTTCTATTATTCAAGTTTTCTTTCAAATCTCTGGCCTTTTTAGTATTCTCAGTCAGCAGCTTGCTTATCTGGGAAGTATATAAAGGAATCAAGTCTTGCTTGTTGAGAATTATATCATTGCTTTAAAATGAAGGAAGACCAACATGGACGTTTTGTTATTGCAATATTTATCTTCAATTAGCAAGTCATCATTAGTTATGGTAATAGTTAGCTATCATTAATTATGGTAATAGTATGAAAATTAATTGCTGAGATTAATCCCTAATGTGTCTTCATGATGTTCCTTATACCAATTAAAGATTTTTTTTTTTCATATTTCAGTGGCAGCTGCTCTAGATACAGTGAAATAATATAAAGAACAAGCTAAGTATAAAATTATATTTCTAACTGTTATAATGGGCCTTTTTGTCCTATAATATGAGTCCTGATTCCAGCCAGGGTAGGGTTAATTTTTGCAGGAGACAGGAGAGGCATGACCAGGACCCTGAGGTTATTCTATACTACCTCATGCCATTCCTAAACCAAGATGACAGGGCATCCACACAATAAGGGAAAGAATATCCTATCCCAGGTCCTACATATAAACCATTTTAATGAGAGAATGCAGTGCAGATGACATAAATCTCATGACAATTTGACATCATAGAAAGCCTCAAGGAATTTATCAATATTAATTTCAAACAAATTGATTTAAATTTATCTTTGTATAATTTTGTAGTTGATTCTAGTGTTGCAATGATAAGCATGTATTCTGGACACGGATTTTCATAGCAATGCAGAGAGAATGCACACGACATTCGCTTGTCTGTGTGGTAGCTGAGGAAGCTTTGCCCCAGTGTCTCTGTTTAGTCTGAAGTGTTATTGAAAGCTGTTCATCCTAGTGAGGCCAGGGTCACAGCTTCGGGGAGACAGAAAATACACACACAACAAGTCAACAAATAATGGAATCATTCGTGTCAGTATGACCCAGTCAACAACTCAATGCCACTGACAACAATCCTCTTAAGGATTCTGGTTTCAGAATTCAGAGCAGGCCACAGGAAATGTCTGAGGGCACAAGGAGGCCAAATTTGTGTATGCCCCGGGGAAGATGGATGCAGGGAAGTGAAGATGGACTCACCCAAGTCCTGACAACTCTGAGGACGCTCTCAAAGCAGGTCAATGCACGTGTCCAGGATGGCAGGTCAACCTCAGCCTCTGTCCCAACACTCCTGACAGGTGACCAACTCCCAGAAAACCCTTTTATGGTTGCAGCCTGATGCAAAATATGCTAGGAAGAGATAAGAGAACAACTGCAAGCTCTTCAAATTATCATATATTTTTCTGCTTCTGTTTCACCCATTAGATGAAGGCTGTCATCTTCCTGTTAATATTTCTCTTCTTTAAGCTAGGAAGTCCCAGCTTGTTTAACCTTTTTAGATGATATATGCAACACTTCAGCTGCTTACCATTTTTATCATCAAAGTTAAATTAATTGCTTTACATCTTTCTGGAAAATAAAGCTTTCCTAGTAGGATAAGGTACTCTATGCTTTATGTTTATACTTTCCTGTTTATAGCTTGTCTGTTTATACTTTCCAGAGTGATTTTTATCTCTTTTCACACTATCCTGACATTGTTATGTCACAGTCTTCTCATCATCCTCCATAGTCCCTTGTATGTTTTTCTGCATAATTGCTAGGGAGACACTTCAGCTCATGCCATCCAATCTTCATGATGTTTATCATTCCTGCATAGGATGACTTGTCACCACCTTCTGCTGAATTTAATTCATTTCATGACTTTCCTTAAGTAATTTTGTAATTTTTTTTCTTTTCAAAAGCTTAACTGGAGTCAAAGCAAGCAAAATGTGTGGCTTTTCCTGTGTCCAAATAGAGCAAGAGGTAGTGGACCTTTGCAGAGGATATTCTGATTAGATATTCAGGAAAGAATTTAACTGCCAAGAACAGCAGAAGTGTGGGATAGAGTGGGTGTAAAATCTTCATTGCTAAAGTCCTTCCAGATCAGGATCGACAGGCATCTGTCAGGAGTGACATAAGTACAAGTACAAAAGTACTTTATGCCAGTAATGGAATAGATGAGGCTGCTTCCAATGATTCTCTGCACAGAGGAAACCAATAATTGTTTCGAGTTGCATGAGGCTGCAGGGTAAATTAACCACAGATCAGTGAAAGAAGTCTCGATAAAAGAACAAAAGCTAAATTTTAATCACATTTGTCAATATGGGGTCTTCAAAAGTAATTCATAAGGATTTCCAAAGAATATGAGGCATCAGGTGCTTGGAAATATAACATGTATGTAGACAGAATCTATTGTTTGAAATTATTTTAAGCATGACTATACAAAGACAAGGCATCAAAAATTATCTTTCATTAAAGGTGATTTTTTTTCCACAAGTAATGCTGTTGAATATTTTTAATTTGATATTTAAAATCATTTATGTGATGCTCAGCAAGTTTGCTTCCACTTATGCAGAAAGACATTGCACACCTATTTGTGTGTGTTTTCTCTTTCAGACTTCACCTTAGAATCTCAGTTCGCAGTTGAGCAGAAGTGGCAGAAAGTTTAAAGTTGTGGTGATACAATAATAAGTTTTCATAGTGATATTCTCTGGGGAACAGGAACAAAATAAACTTCACGCTTCACATGGTAAGTACCACGCAGCAACTATCAGCAGGTTGGGTGGAAGGGGAGAGCAGCCTGTCTTCTACAGTTGGTAATGCTTCAAGTGCAGTGCTTCATTATTATGCTCTGGTTTCAGTAAAACAGCCTTGTGCTTCTGAAAACAGTAATTCAAAACCTGCAAGCCTACTGCAAGCAAAGTTCCCCCAAGGGATCAAGAAGTTAACCTGAATTTCACAATAACTCATTTCTTCTGAAGTGTTTTGTTTTTTTTTTTTTCTTTTTATATTCTAGCAAAAAGGATCCTTTTACAAGGTTGGTTCTTGCAACAATATGAAATGTACAATGGTAAGAAAGAAATGTCATAAGAGTAATTATAAGTAGAAAAATACTGTTTTAACTAGTTTGATCATAATATAACAACTGCTAAAAATATACTGAAATTATTGTAAATACTTGCGCAGAAATTAACTGCACTCTTTGCTTCTTTTTGTGCAGAGATTCTTTCCTCAAAGCTCTGCAGCAAAGAAAGTATACCATTGACCAAAGGAATACTGGGCGCAAGTTCATAAAGCATTGGGGAAGAATGTTTGTTTCAAAATTGGGGATTTCTCTAGCAACTACTGTAAGTTAAGTCAAATACAATATTAAAATATGAAATAGTAGGTGCAAAAGGGACTCTTCCATCTTAAAATTTCTCTTTAAAGATAGCTTCATTTTCCTTTAAAATAATTAATTCCCAAACATATGATTGAGATCAGCCAGAAGAACTTCATGCAGCATTGTTTTAGAAGAGCCTAGCTGCAAAAGACAGTAAAACTGTACTGGGAATAGACTAACACACAGGGGGATGCAGGCTTCTAAAATGAACCTAACAGTATTGTAATTACTTTCTCCTCAGATTATGGGAGATCTCCATGCAACTACTCTGGCTGTATTTAAATCCTTAGGCCATTTTCCTAATAGTGGTATAATGTTGCTGCATAACATGCATTTCAAGTACATATACTTTTATACGAGCAACTTAGTGTAAAAACCAAGAACACTTATTTTAGTTGTGAAGGTAAGCTGTGAACGAGTTTGAGTGCTGCTTTTTCCGATAGCCGATACTGTTGGTGAATTGTGCCCTGACAGCCGCTCTTCCCGATCAAACGGAGTGCTGCCCTGCGTGTGATCCGATGTGGCGAGTGTCGGGGGCTGTTGGTTATAAACTGTTGAACTGAACAAAAGGTTTTACGTGCTGGCAGCAACAGCAAAAATTATACTCCTCTTTCCCTTCTTCCACCCCACCGACATTCTGCTTTTGAAACAGCTGCAGGGTCAGACCAGCCTCACAGAAGTAGTCACAGCTCTGCTTTTATCTTGCATGTGAGCGGTTGACCTAAACCTGAGAAGACAGAACTATCACAAGGAGCTCTAACAGGATAGCAATGGTGTACAATAAATGACACTTTAAACACCATCAAGGAAATGCAAATAAGCAAAATGACTTTGAATCACAGGGGTGTCTGCTGAGCAAAAGGTGCACAAGAAATGCAATAAAGCAAATACCTTGAATTTGTGACTTAAGTAGAAGATATTAAAAATTTGTCTTACAGCTTTAACTTCTAAATCATACAAATATCTGTGTGACTACAACATCAAGAAATTAACAGCTGGCATGTGACAGATGTAACTCAAAATACAGGAGCATGAATTAAAAAAAAAAAGCTCAGTTATCTTAAAATAATCGAGTATCTGTTTTTATAAGAGTGTTTGTGGATGCTGAAAAGCTCTTAGCAGAGAGATCTCCCAGCTTTCTGCAGTGTTCTGTGAGAACCTTGTCTCTCTCACACAAGCCATGAGAAACAGTAAGACGGTTTTGTAAACGAGTTCTCTATATTAACACCTGCAGCTTGTTTTCCAAGTTTGTTATGGCTCTTTGGGAAAATGTTTTGAAATGGATGTTGTAGGGTTTCACCAATCATGTCTGAGAGGTGGATGGTCAGGGACCAATGGCCCTATGCCACTCAAGCGAACTAAGAGATATAAACCAGTCTGTAAGATAAATAATTGCATTTCTTCCTGGATCAAGTCTATGTCGTTTGTCCGTTGTCCTCGAGACAACAGCAACAAGTGTTAGTCCAGCAATAGAAAGAATTAAAACTCCAGCAAATAAATAGGTTTGACTTGAAAAACAATAATATCATACCACCATTAAACTCTTCTTGTAATTCATGTCCACTGTAGAAGTTTCATAAGGTAAAAGAAAATGAGTAATGATTAGAAAATGTTATGTAATATGATGTATTTGACTAAATAACCAAACTTATGACATGGTTATAACTTGACAATATCATTAAGGACAAATGAGAACTAGGATCTGTGTTTCAGAGGAGTTTTACTATTCATCTTCCTCCAATGCATTTTCCCTATGTTGGATCTATCAAGAAAACTTGTGTTTCTCTTTTAATTAATAGTACTTTTCAACTGGCTCATTCATGTAGACTAAGGTCTCTAACTTCTATTGAACTTTCAGAAGTGTGGTGCGTGTATGACATTTTGTTTGTCCTTATGAGTCTCTTTTTCATTCCAGCATGTCCACAGGCTTCCTGCTGCATGTTTCTTCTTTTGATTAGCTGCAAAAATAGGGGCCATATGCTCCTCCTTCCCCTCCTTTTTCTTTAAATAATCAGAGATAAGCACATGTTAAAAACCACAGATTAGTGTTATGAACGAAGAGGTGGAAAAAGCCTGAATAACTTATCAACTTGTTCTTGCTGCCAGTTTGAAAAAACATCACTATTGGAATTATAAATGCAATCTAGGTTCACCAGATCATCAAGTGCAAAGAATATGTTATGGAATGCTTAGAAAAGTGGTGTTGAGCCAGCCACCAGCAATAAAAGTTAAAAGGGGTCACAACAAGAAAATAATGTTTAACTAATTTTATATCCTTCTATGATAAGTCATAGTGGGTGAAGTGAAGTCAGTGGATGTCATTTTTCTGATTTTAATAAGGCTTTTTGTGCCTTACAACTTCCTTCTGGGCAAGTTGTCCAGCTGTGGGATGAGTAGGATCACAGTGCATGGATGAAGAACTGGTTGAAGGGCAAGGCTGACAGAGTTGTAGTGGATGGGACTGCATCTGTCTGTCTCTCGGTCACCAGCAGTGTTCCTCTGGGTTCCACTCTTGGGCTGATGCCGTGAGAGGCCACCTAGAAACAGAGACTAAACAGGAGTAAGGGAATAAAGGTAGGTATTTATTCGAAAGGCCTTCAAAGGTACACCCTGGGAAGCAAAGGGCTCCAGGCTGGACCCAAAGATGAACCCCAAGATGGACCACGAGTCATGAGTTTCCCACACCTTTATAAGTTTGGTCTATTTGCATATCAGCATAAATTCGCCAATTAAAACTTTGCAATTTCCCCCCCAGCTCGCCACCCCTTTTAGAGGCTTTGGGCCTGTACAGTCTAAGTGTCCTTGAAGAGCAGGCCCAGAGAGGTGTTGTTATGTCTATCTTAGCATGAGAGAAAAGCAGCTAACAAGGCTACAAAGCATCTCAGAGTTACACATTAGGCAATACAGAATTAGAAAAATATAAGAGTTAAAAACCTAAGGTCTCAGGGCCAGTTCTGCCCGGTATGTTTATGAGCAATCTGGGTGCAGGAGCTGAACGCAGCATTAGCAAGTTTGCTGATTAGACCAAGCTGGGAGGTGCCATTGGCTGTCTTAAGGGACAAGATGCCTTGCAGAGGGATCTAGGTAGATTGAGACACTGGTTTGTGATAAAAGGGATGAAATTTTACAAGTCAAAATGCTGGATCCTGGTCCTAGGAGAGAGTAACACCAGACACAACTATAAACTGGGCGAGGAGAGGCTGAAGAGCAGCTGTGTAGGAAGGGAAATCTGAGGGTGCTGGTCAGCAGCTGTAAAGGTCCTTGAATGTTCCCAGAGGAGGATAATAAAGCTGGTGACAGGGCTGGAAGCAATGTCCTGTGAGGAGCGGCTGAGGACTTTGGGCTTGTGTAGTTTGGAGAAAAGGAGTCTGAGTGGTGATTTCATTGCTCTCCACAGCTCCCCGCAGAGGGAAGGAGAGAGGGAGGTGCTGAGCTCTTCTGCCTGGGACTCAGTGATAGGACTCCTGGCAATGGATCAGAGCTGCACATGGAGAGAGGTTCAGATGGCATTAGGAAGCATTTTGCTGAGATGGTGGTCAAACACTGGAACAGGCTTCCTGCTGAGGTGGTCACGGCCGAAAGCCTGTTGGTGTTTAAGAAGCATTTGGACTGTGCCCTTAATAACCTGCTTTAAAACTTTGGTCAGCCCTGATGTGGTCAGGCAGATGGACTGGAGGATGGTTGTAGGTCCCTCCAACTGAAATAGCCTGTTCTATTCTATTTTAATCCCACCGTAATTTTAAGACATGTTATTGCTGATGGTTTTAACTGCAGCTAGCTGCTGATAGTGAATGACAAAGTTACCTGGGGTAGATGGTTCTACCAAGACCATTTTTTAACCCAGAAAGATATTTAATGAGCTGCAGTATGACAGCAGAGCCATGTATCTTGCTGCAGATTCGTCCTTCCTCTTTTGATTGTCTGTTCCTGTCCCACAGCACTTGTATAAAACATAGAAGTCATATCAGAAAGATCTTAACTTAATAGGGCAAAGCCATGTCATGGACAAGGAGGAACAACTGGTTTCATAAAGAGAGATTACATGTCTGAATGCTATAGCAAAATTGACATTGGCTATAAAAAGCTAAGACTGTTTTTCTTAATAGGGAGAATTTCTCCCTAGCACAGCACAGGACAGACTGGAAATCCCTAGGGTGTGAAAGGTAGAAACCACAGAAAAATGTCACATATATAATCTCACTTTAAGTAGCTTCCTTTTCTTTTTGTCTCCCTTTGTTTCACCAAGAACATGAGATGTTTCCAGCTACAATGTTTATTTTTACTGATGCAGAAATCAGAGCACTCTGGAGATCACAAATAACTTTTCTTTGTTTGTCTAACTGTAATTTGTCTGAAGAATAATTTTAGGTGTTTAATAGTGGGGTATTCCTCAGAGAATGACCTAGTGATTATATAGATATGAACACTTCCAAGTCCTTCTTTCTGAAATTCAGCAAGCGTTTTCCAGCAGAAGCTGTGCTTGCCCAGTGGGGAGCTTGTGTCACAGATGTCCTTGACGTAGAACACCCATCCTTGGGATCACCAAGATCTCCATCCCTTCTGAAAACACATATGTCCCAAAAGGCTGTTTGCATAACCCAAAGTTCAGTAAATTGAGTTTTAAGTTGAGCTGTGCCGTATTGCTAGAAAAAAATACGGCAGTCATCAGTGTTCAGTTAGAAAACACCATGGATATGAAATTTCAATACTGTGTTGGAGGAGAACATAAGTGAGATTGTCATATAGAAAAATATGACATATCAGAAAGAAAAAATAGTTTACTATTTAGAGTTTCCTCTAGTCTGTAGCCTTCTCCTTTTGTTTCAGATTTTGCTGACTGATAAGTTTTGCTATAAAGTACTTTCTTTTTTATATTGTTTCTGAACACGTGCTCACTTCCAAACTAATTTTCAAATTCCATTGAAGACTCTTAGTGGCAAGTGTTGGTGAAACCATTTTACTGATTTTTAGAGGAAAACTATATCTGTACTGGTGGTATGAATGTTCATTAACTAGCTGGAATGAATCAAACTACTGTGAAAGACTGCTAAATTAAATGCATTCAAGTAAAAGGAAGCATTACTCACAGGCTCCAAGCATCTGCCTCAGATGAAATAGGCATCGAACACTGGAAGCAGCAGAGCCTTGTTTCACTGCAAAAAGAAATTATCTTAAGCCTTTACACTCAAGAAGTTAAATCAATGTACTGGACTGGCTACAGTTAAATAATTGACAGCCTATAGGACAAACAAATGAGATAATGCTGAACAAATAAGGACAGCCTAATAAATTACTGAAATGTATGCAGCAGTGTGAAGGGGTTATTTTCATGGATTTGGAAAGGGCAGATTTATTTAGGGCAGTGAATGACAAAGATCTATGAGAACTGTGAAGCAACAACAAAATGAAGCACATATATTTTCCTCATTTTTAGAAAAAATATGGTTTTATTCTGTTAGGAATAAGTACAAAACTGGGAAAATGCTTGTCTCTTTAAAAAATTTACTGAGTTGTAACATCCATATAAACAGAAATAAAGTAAAAATTGCAGAAATGCTACAAATATTAAATACCAAAAATCTGCACAGATCAATCCTACATCTTTTCTCAAATATTAAAAAAGTGCATAAGGAAAATACAGAGAAAAATCTTTAATTAAGAGGACCTTTTTCCTGGCAAATGGAAGACCTGTCTTCTTTCTGGGCACAGACCTGTCACTGCAGTACATTCTGGGGAGTGGTGTACCACAGACTCTTAATCAAAGATGCTCATTCTACATCTAGATTTTTCCTAGTGTCCTAGCTTCATGATACAACATTGCTTTTTCACTTATTTCTCTTTAAATATTGTCTGAAAATAGAAAAAATTTACATGTATTAAATACCATCAGTTTTTGTTTCAGCCACCAATGAATTTCTGCATACTAATAAAGGGTTGGGTATGTGTTCTGTGTAAGACTCAGTCCAAAATCAACTTTCTTTTCCTTTAGAACTTTCCAAAAGGACATATTGTTTGCCACAACTTCATCAGGTGTAGTTCCATATTTTCAGACATGATAAACAAAATTTTTTTGTAGAGTTGTATGCTTAAGGAGATAAAAAAAGGTGAAAGATGGAAGTCAAGATTCCAGAAGGGCTTGGAGGAGAGAGGAAAAAACCCATAGTTTTCTCTATTCCTTTTATTCTAGCAGAATTTTAAATTCAGACAAAAGAAGTTCTGTATTTTGGTCCCTTCCTCCCCTCACATTTTTTTTCCTCTCTGCAACTCACATATAAAATATAAAGATGCTCATTATGCACTGCATTTGTCTATTTAATCTTTGAAGCGTGATGACGTCTGGGGAAGAAAGTAATATTTATCTTTCTCTATAAATTTCAGAAGTTTATTTCTTTGATTCATTATCTATTACATAGAGGTTGAATGAACATGGGAATACTTTCAAAGAGAAAATAAGGACTTTTGCCAACTAATTGAGGGTAGAATAATGATTTTTATTTATAGTCTTTGAGTTTCATATTTCATTGGTGGGAGTGTTTTAAAGGAAGACCACATATTTATTTTCTGAAAAGATTAAGAAAGTTCTCCTAAAACCTTTCAAAGACTACCAGGATGGCTGAAAAATTTGGCTAATTTTTCTTTTTCTGTTTCCTCTTCTTGGGAGCAGGGGCGGGGGGAACATTTTCCCTATGTCACATGCTAAAATAGCTGTCAAATTCACTACTTCTGGTAATTTACAGAACACCATATAATATTTTGATCAGAATATTAAACCTTCCTGAAAGGTATTTTATACTTTCTTTTATATTTTTTCCTTTTTACTTTTAAATGTATGCGTTTTGGTGAAAGGTCTTAATGCCAGTTAAGTGTTCAGTCATATGTTAAAGCTGGTAGTGCCTGCAGTCTGCATACAAGGCATACTGACTAAGAGTTCTGCTTTTGTGACTCAACATTTGGGGATGTAGATTTATGGCTGAGTTATCAAAGAATGTTCAAACATTAATTTTTTAAAAAATTCCTGCTATTTCTAGATGAAAACATTTAGCATCATGTAAATCATAGTATAAAGACTTCTGTATATAGATAATATTGTCTGATTCTTAACAGACCCCGTTATGCTGTTAGCAAACAGTATGATGCAGGGGAGGAAATAATATGTAAAGTGCCATTTCATCTTTCCCAAAGCTTCACTTCTTGTATTTTTCCCTATCTCATTTAGAATCGTTTTGTAATGAGCAGAACACAAGTAACATAAGGAGCAGCGAACATGTTTCCTTTCCTACGACAACACTCTGGAAAGGAGAAGTGTTACAATTATTGGTGAATCAGAACAGCAAAAACACGTTGTCTGCAAATCATGAGAAAGGAGATGCCTGGTTTGGGACTTCCTTGAGATTTCACTTCCATGGTTATTTTTATTCATTTCCTTCTGCTGTTTTGGCCAGAATCACACCCTTCCCTAAGCTTCCCACAGTTATACCTAAGGTGCATTCAAGACTAAGAAAGAATCAATAATCAAATGGGCTCAGATGTTCTCACACAATTGAATAACTCAGACTCCCTTTGTTTTCACAAAAAGCTCTGGAAACATATGCTGTCCATTTTCCAACTGTTACTAACATTTTGCAGAAAAATGGTAAACCCATGGGAAACTCCCGTAGATGACACTGACTCCCACAGACACCGTTCGTGTGCTGTATGGCCAGCTGCAAAAGCGATGAGTGTTTAATTTGACCACCTCCCCCAAAGAAGAGTTGTGCAGTGAGGGTGAATAGAAGTGGAAATCAGTGCAGGCAGATGAAAAGTGTGCAGCTTTCAGCTCTGAATAAACCTGCCACACACCTGTAAGGCTCTACCAATGTGCAGCTTGTGTGGGTTACAAACACCCAGCTGCTCGTTGCCTCTCTCCCAGCCCTGGCAGCAGCTCTGGGATCCCTGGGAAGCAGACCAAGGCACTCCCAGCTCTCGTCAGCCTCCAGCAGGCTCCTCAGCCAGGCGCCTCTTGTTAAAGATGTACAGATCAAGTGCCAGCAAATAAAATGATGCTCTTGTCATAACCTAAAACTTACATCTCCCATAGGAGATGAATTTTCTTTGCGAAATGTGCAACAGCAGCTGATAAAGTGTGTACAAGATCATTACTGACTGCATTTTTCTATTATATGTTTCAAATGCTGAAACAACTGCTCTGAGAGAAATATATCTTGCTTTTGTTCCTCTTGTTCTAAGACACAGTAAAATATTTCCATATTTTCAACTGTCTTTTCTTATGTTTTGCTGTCTTTCCAGTGCTGGTGTCCCTTCATTCACGCAAAAGCAGCCTGCATTTCACATTAATCTTTTCACAGTCTGGCTTTCACTCTGAAACGTTCAGGTCTCTGTGGAAAATGTACAACAAAAGTTTTCAGTAAGTTGTCAATGTCTCCCTCCAACTTTTATTATTCCAGAGGACTTTTTAACTGCATTGCTATCTAATCCTTCACTAATTTTGCCTCAGTGGCCGTTTGCTGGGACTGTTTAGAATAACTATAGGCAGATAAATTTTGTACCTTATAATATGAGTCAGGATCCTTTTAAAAATGCTCTGAATGTTTATCATGCCACTATGGCTTAGACTGTTTTGAGTCATCTTCTGCCAGTAGTGGTTCAGCCTTTTATCCTAGCCATCTCTGTCTCCCAGTCTGGCATTTCAGACCATTAATAAAGTAATTTGAAAGCATACCTATGTATGAAATATTACTGGCATGGATACAAACAAACCAGTGTAACAACAAACTAGTAATATTATCACTTTTAAATATAAAAACAATGGATCTGCAGCATACCAATAATAAAAGTCATAGCAATTTTATTACAATTAAAAAAAATAGTACAGATCATAATCATTAGCTATGCAAACAATTAAAACGTGATGTATGAACTAATGCTTATGACAACAATATTGCTTATAATATTTCCTGGGTTTTCTGCAACAATAGTCCAATGTTTTTTATTGTTTGATTCCAAGTTTTATATCAGTAAACAGACTGTTCACTGATGTAACCATGAAGCACATGTATTTTGACTCCTCCCTTCTGTAAATGTTACCATATTTTTAAAAGTTCCACTCTGTGTCACAGCAATTTTTGTCCAAGGCTATGGCAGACAGTAATTGCCCATAACCTGTGAAATAGGTTTATACAAATCATCCCTTTCACCCAAGGTGGTGTGATATGTAATTCCAGAACATTCATAATGCCAAGCATTGTATCTTTGCTTTTTTGTACTTTCTTCCTGTGAATTATAATTACCAAGACAAGCTGTGTCTTTCTCCAGAAAAATGTATGGCTTCAGGTCACTCCTATATAATTATTACAGTATTTAAATATTGCAGTGAACTAATCTGGAATTCTGTGATCCCCTCAGCAGCCTATCTCAGTGTTTTAAATACAGAGTGCCCATACAATAGTGTACTCAAAGCCCTGATTTTGCTGTTTGGTTTTTTAGGGGTTTTGGGGGTTTTTTCTATCTCCACATACTTAAAGGCATAGAAGTTCTGTGTTCTAGATGTTTTCATAAGCAGGTCTTACTCAAAACCTGTCACAGAAACACAGAATCACATAACGGGTAAGATTGAAAGGGACCACCTGTGGACCCATCTAGTCCAACCTCCCTGCAGGGTCATCCTAGAGCACATGGCACAGCATTGCATCCAGACAGTTCTCAAATAGCTCCACAGCCAAGTTTGTTTAAAATCTGTGCTTATACTGATATTTGAAATTTGAGGGAAATAACAGTGAAAACTCCAGAATTCAGATAAACGTTCTTAGGTACCATAAAATAAAGCTGTTCTTAGCATGCTAAAGATGAAAGTTTTTCTTTCATCTTTGAAATTTCCTTTGAAAATTCTGCTTTCCATCATAGGCTGCTATTTTGATTTTAATACAGTACCCAGCCCACTGCATTACCCTAAATTGCTGCATTGTTTCTCCTCATACACCCAGTGCTGCAGCCCTCTGAGTTTCCTGATAACCCTCCACGGGACTTCCACCAGCACAGAGGTGTATTTGGTGTATTTCGTACACGGGGAAGCCCACAGGCAGGCGCACCAGTCCAGCTGTGAAAGCCCGGTGCTAAAGAGAGGGGAGTTCTAAACCTCCTTTGACTCGCTGGCTACGCTCTTGCTGCCACAGCTGTTGGCCATTCCCTGCAGAGGCAGACGGCTCGCCCATGTTTATTTAAAGTCTTTGTTGCACACCAGGATTCCCCACCCCCTTTCTGCAAATATTTTCTCCATCCAGCTGGTGCCCAGCCTATGTTGCTGTGGAGTGATTCTGTCCCATGTGTGAGATCTCTGGAGCAGCACATTGCTATACAAAAATCCTAGGAAAACAGTCAGAAGGCTTCACCATTTATTTGATCAAACATTACAAGGGACAAGCAGCTGACAGATACTCATCACAGAAGAGAATAGAAGCAGCCCAACACCTTTAAAGATGGTTGTTGGGTAGGTGAATCAACAAAGAGCAAGATGTCAGTTTTCTGAAGCCTAACATATCTCTTCTGAACTGAAAACAAATTTTGAAGCCACTTGTAGTGCTAACTAACATTCCTTGTTGTGCGGTGTTTAATTTTTAACTGTTGAAATAGCTGACTAATTTATATGAAAAAGGACTCTGCACAACAATACCAGTTGTTTTGCCATTGGTTGGTGAGACAACTCCAAACACATTTTAATTGTTCTTGATAGTGGACCAGCATGAAGCTTTATGTTGAGTTAGAGATTAGTTTACAATGACAGAATAGATAAGAAAGAAAAGTTACCTGCATAAGGGTTCTCCCTCTTCCAAATCAATCCCTTTCTTCTTCCACTGTTTTAAAGAAACTTGTGCTGGATTATTAATTCTATCAAGAAAACTTTGATAGCGTAATCAAGCATACAGGGATATAACTCCAGCTATAGCCACTCCAACAGACTTGTAACACCCAGTTATAGATAAATTGAATTCAAAACATATGGGCTGGGATCTACAAGAGATGAATGCCTTAAGTATGAAACATCAAAAAATGTAAATTAAATTTCCATAGAAAAAGCCAAACTTCAATTACCATAAAACTCAGTACAAATATAACAAAAGAGCAAGGAGTAGAGTTCTAATTAATAGGAGAAAAACCAGTATCATCACAAAGATCTGCTTTTCTCTGTTTCAGGCTCTGGTTTCCACTGGAGTTTTATTGATTAAATATTCATAATCTACTCTTTTTGCCAATTAAATAATAATCATGACTGTCATAAGTTGAAAGGTCATTTATCTAAAGAACCTCATTCCTGATTCACTTCTTTCATCTCATGTCTTTTATTTGAAACAACTCTTCTTACTCTGACAGCAAGTATTGAAAGCCAAAATTGACTGAAATGTCAACTTTTCAATCTATTTAAGAGAATACAGAAAATATATTATAAAATGGAGGGTGTTTTATGACTTAAAGAAACTTGAGGAAATGTATTTCCACATCTGACATGCATTTAAACTTTACAATAAACTAATCCTGGTTCCTAAAGGAAACAAAATTATGTCTTTTTCTGTTATTTGTAGAGATTTTCTACAATTTTTACATTTTTAGTGTATTTGATGGCAAAATCCTAAAGTATTACCTTATAGAAATCTAATTTCCCTTTCCCTTTCTTTTTTTTTCCGCTCTGAATTTCAAAAGAGGTGCATTTTTCCAAGTCCTTCAGACAGATACTTGAGGATAGTCTTTATGAGCAGTCCATAAAACACTTACATCTCCTCTTGAAGCAGTTCAGGTGTGGAGCAGGTCATGTCTGGATGGTACACAGTTCTACACAGGATTGCCTGTGCCTGATTTAGTACCCCAGCCCAGAGCTTTACCAAAACAGGGCACTTCCTAATAGCCCACAGGGCAAGCTCAGGACTGCTCGCAGTGATTCTTGCAAAGACACTTCCCAGCTTGCCAGTGGGATCCTCAGCAGGATGCTGCTGATGCTTTTGCAGGGAAGATGTGGGTTCTTGGTCAGAAGCAGGAATCAGTGCTGGAAGCAGAACCTGATGACCATAGAAGTTCTGGTTCTTTATTAATTATTTAAAACTGCCTTAAAAATAAAATAAACCACCTCCAGACCCAGAGACGTTCCTTTGTAAAGCAAGTAAATGGCATTCCTGCAAGAGGTTATTTGCCAGGAATTTACCATTGCTATCAATGCATTGAGGGAAGTAGAGGTGCTGTGTTTAAAAGCCTCAGGCCTTTTCTCATTATCTGATTGTTTCCTGAGCAGAAATAATTTCCTCTGTCATATCTGGCAAATTAAACTTTAAAAAAATCTAAGTAAGTTGCTCCTTAAGATTTATTTCCTCTGTATCAGCCATCAGCCTGTTCTCTTGCATGTCAGACCCATGCCAATGAGCAATCTGATCTCATACAGTATAGTTAAGACAGATTTTGAAGTAACTTGAGAAAAAGGGACGGGCAATGTATCATTTCCATTGCAAACGTAGGAGATGTGGAAGTGGAAATGCCAAAGCATTTTGACATTAACTCTTGATTCTAACTGGCTTTCATGACTCATTCAGTCAGTGAGTGAGCAACGAGATTGTAACAGAAAAGGAAACTATGAACAGCTTATTTAAATTAACATATGTTTACTCAGGAAACTGTTTCCTGTTCTGATTGCAGGTAGGGGTCCACTAACTTTGCCTTGCCGTGAATAAGCTCAGAAATGAAGAAAGTGAAAACGTGGTTGAAGCATTATGAGTATCACAATACTTCTGCCTGGTAATCCACATTTAGAGTTCACATTTAGAGGAGTGCCACATCTGTGTGCCATGTGACACTAAGTTATGCACTCTGCTAAGGTTAAACCCTGCCTTCTGTGAGCAAAGCAGCTTTCACTGTCCCAGTGAAACTCTTGGCAAACAGTCTTCTAAACATTGTTCTCCTACCTCTTAGGTGACAGAGCAGCAATGAGAAAGAGGCTGATGAAAAATGAGCTTCCTTGGACTTCCCTTCAACAGATTCTGAGTTATGCTCAGAATCTGAGATGGATGTGATAAACCCAGACATGCTAAACATAGGTTTAATTTATTATTACTGACGTGGGTTGACCTTGGCTGGCTGCCAGACCCCACTCTCTCACTCCACCTCTTGAACAGCACATGGGAGAAAATAAGATAGAAAAACTCATGAGTTGAGATAAAGACCAATTGCTGTCACTGGCAAAACTGACTAGATTTGGGACAAAACTAAATGTACTTCATTGCCAATTAAAAATAGAGCAGCATGGTGAGAAGCAAAGACAAAAATACCTTCTCCCTACCCTTAGCTTCCTTCCCAGGCTCAGCTTCAGCCCTTCACTCACAGCTCCTCTACTTTCTCCTCTCCGAGTGGTGCAGAGGATGAGGAATGGGAGGCTGTGGTCAGCCCATAATGACTCCTCCTTGCTGCTCCTTTCTCCTCACACATTTCCATTCTCCAGCATGAAGTCTCCACTGGGTGCAAGAAAATCCACAGCCTCTCACGGAACTGCCTTCTACATTCAAGTTTGGACTTGAAATAGTGCATCATCTGACACTCGCTCTCAACGCAAACACTCGGTAAACTGAGCAATGCAGTTAGGAGGGTAAAGCCATCGAGGATGCCTGACGAGGCTCAGTCCCTTACAGAAGGTGGCTCCTTGTGCCAGCAGGATAGCAGCGTGGCTGTGGCAGCCACACACGCCTCAGGGCCACTGACACACATCGCCTGGCCTGCAGTGACTCCAGGGCTGAGCCGGGCACGCTGCTCCCACGCTGCTGTTCGGGGTCTAAACCAACACATCAGCCTGGGCTTTCTGCACCCTGCTTCTCTCCCCACGTCTCTGTTCAGTGGCTTCTAAAATGAACAGTTTCCTGCCTAGTCTTTCTCTGAGGACTGAGACGCAGCATTTGGATGAGGCAGCTGTACTGAACTGACTCATGCTCAGTTTATACTTAATTTTCAGGTATTAAACCAATGCTCTCAAACATGGTAGAATTGCTATGCTGTGCCCCACTGGATTTCAAGATTGATGCTTTCACATATGTTTTCTCAGCATTTGGCTGTTTAAGGCTTCTTTTCTCTCTTCCCCATAGTTTTCATTATCACAAGTTCTTTTACTTGGATCTTTTTCTTACTTAAGAGTTTTTCCTACTGTTGTTTACTCCCATGGAGATTCATGCAGCTCTTTTAAAAACATTTCCTTGCCACACTATCGAGTAAGGTTTTTTATACTTCTCTGCTTGTAAGGTGCTTTTATTGTCCATTTCTTTTTAACCAGAATGACTAATGTGACATCACTACATAGCATGGAGATGGCAGACACTCTGGCTGATGAAATTTCCAGCTGCAAACACACCCAGTGGAACTGGACTACAGAATTTATATCAGCTTGAGGTTTTTTAATTAAACAGTATGTGGGATGTGTGTGTGTGTATACTACCTAAGGATAGGTGTTATCTTTCTTTCTGTCTTTATAGAAAGGAGTACAAGGCTCTGAGCTACAACTGCAAGTTCAGGTTACCTGATGCTTACATGTTCAAGTAGGCAATTTCCACTTGTGAATGGAAAGTAGAGCTAATCGAGCTCTGACGCTTTGAATACACACAAAGCAATGTATTTAAACCATTCTGAGCTGGACACTCTACTAGTGTAAAGCAGTACAGCTGTTTTTTTAATCAATAATCATCTCCTAAGCATGTCCTAACATCATGATAAAGACCATTCTTTTGGGTTCTCCTCAGTTTTCTGGATGGTTAAGTGACATATTTTTATATAACTTGTCACTGCAACTTAAAATTCTCCTTTTAGAGACAGTTTGTTCTCTTTATCAGCAATGGTGTAAAGGCAAAGGGCAGAATATAGAAGCCTCAGGGTGATTATAAAACATTTTAATGAGAAAACCTGACCTTGTAAGGCTACAGAGTGCAAATAGACAAAATTTACATGAAAGTTGTATGTTAAATACAGAGATGCTGTTCTGGATTTGAGTACCATTTTAGGTACCATCTTGTTGATGTCATGTTGCAAAAACCAATTAAAACATTCTAAAAAGCTCATTCAAATCAACCAAAACTGCTCTTCTGCCTTATTCCTCTTCTCTGCCTCTTTCCATACATCATATTTGTCACAGTGGCCTGGATAGCTCTATTTTTATAACTCCCCCCTGAAATACTTTTCTGGCATCTGGTCTCTAATAATCTCTTCAAATGAGCCTCCCTCAACCTTCTAAATGCTTGTGTCATCTCCCACAGGGATGGATGTCTCAGTTGAAAAAGAAGGAAGCTGGGAGTTTGCATTCTACTCCACTCAAAGAGCAGAAAACAGAGTGGTGATGACACAGCTGGTGGTTCTCCTTCTCACCTCTCTACAGGCACTCTCTCTTCTGTTTCCTGTGTGGGCAGGGACAGTTGAAAGAATCGAGTGAAAAATATGCTGGACCAGCTCAGCCTTTATTCTGTGTCCAGTCTGCCCAGTGAAGTACTGGAGCTCTAGGGAAGGGGCCAAGACCAAATGCTACCTCTCAGTGCAAAATCTATGCTGATATCATTTTCCAGACCTCAGATACTCCAAATAGCAGGCACACTGGATAGATTTGAGGTCATTGATGGGAAACTTTGTAAATGTCTTAGGATATACATAATTGACTCTAAAATATGCATCATTTTCCAAAACTGAAGTTTTGAATATATCCACCTTAAAACTTACATTAACCCCCCAAGTTGGTAGGTAAGAGTTTAGAAAAGAGTCCTCTGCATTCAGCCTCCAGGTACTGCAGAAGTGAAAGAAGCTGGGCAGAATTCTTTATGGGAAATGAGACTTCCTATTTTCCCCCCCAGAGATTCAAAACAGTAAGTCCTTGTTTCACAGGCAAATCCTGACAGCACAGATGACTCCTTAGTGTCAACCGGGGGTGCTAAGAACATTAGAACAATTGTATCGGGTCAGAGCAGACATCCGTCTAGCCCAGCATCCTGTCTGGCGGTGCCTCAGCGGATGCCTAGGAAAGTGTATGAGAACAGAAGCTCATAATGATGCTTCAAACATCTGGTGATTTGTAGTGCAGAGATTTTTATCATTGAAAAAAGTGTCTTGGAAGTAAATAAGTAAGTGTTGGTAGAGTTTTTTCCAGCTCCTTTTTTCATACTTTGTTTTCTTTTCAATAAGCTCTCCGACTCCACAGCCTATTGTCAAGTATTTCCACAGCCTATTGTCAAGTATTTCCACAACCTGGTGACATGATGTGTCATGAACTATGTCCTTCTGTGTCTTTTAAATCCATCAACACTACATTTATTTGAAGGTCTCTACTCACTACTTGAAGTCTTGTTTTATATCAGTCATTTCCTTTCCAGGATAAAGGATCCTTTCCAGGATTTTCAGTTGTTCCTTGTATAGAAACTATTCCACACCTTTGATCACCTGTATAATCTTTTACTGTTTCTACTTTATTATTTTGAGATTTGGAGCAGAATTGATCTCACAGAATCACAGAAACATGGAATAAGCTGAGTTGGAAGAGATCTACAAGGATCATTGAGTCTGACTCCCAGCCCTGCACAGCCCCATCCCCAAGAGTCACCCCCTGTGCCCAAGAATATTTTCCAAACACTTCTTGAACTCTGTCAGGCTGGTGCTGTGACCACTTCCCTGGGGAGCCTGTGCCAGTGCTTAACCACCTGCGGGTGAAGAGCCTTTCTCTAACATCCAACATAAACCTCTCCTGACTCAGCTTCAGGCCGTTCCCTTGGGTCCTGTCACTGATCACCAGAGGGAAGAGATGAGTGTCTGCTCCTCCTCTTCCTCTCACGAGGAAGTTGTAGACTGCATTTCACTGACTTTCATCTTCCAACACCAAGAAACGTAGGCTAATACACAAATGTATTGATCCCAATGTAAACAGACAAACCTCATTTTGAGGAGCAGCAAGAGTGGGGGTGTTCCACAGGGGAAGGCAAGCCGTGAGCTGAGGGTGACAGGCAGCAAGGCAGACAGATGTAGTCCCCTCACTTACAGAAGTGTGCCCACACCAACCAAAACTGAAAAGCACCTGCAAAAGCACTGTCAAGGTTCAGCTGACAGACCTGTGACTGCAACACAAGGCTGTGGCAATCAGGCGGGGCCAAGTCAAGCCAGGAAGTCATGTCACTAAGGCAGGGATAGCAAGGTATGTATGTGCAGCTGTGACATAGCTCAGGGCCTGAGCTTAACTGCAGCTCCCAAACTAATGGTTGGACACCCCAGAAAATCTTCTTACAGCTCCTTCTTGTGTGCCCCTTGCACAGCACTGGGATCTGGGGTGCACAGCAGCACTTTGCCAGAGCCAATCATCAGCTCCTGCAGCTGAAACCCAACCAGGGCAGAAAAGGTGGCAGAATTTCTGTGTCTGGTGCAGGATATGGACAGTCACTACATAGAAATGATAAGCTGGAAGTGAAAAATAACTTGTTTCAGTTGGGGAAGTGGAGAAAACCTCATGTTGCTGTTGTTGGCATGTTACACCTCTTTTATATGCTAGATGCAGTTTTATCATTTTATCTCAACAAACGTAGTATTTGCTGTTTGTCAGTTTTGTTTTCTTTTTAAAAATATTTGAAATGATCTGTATGTTCTCCAAATGATGTGAAAAAATTTGACTACATTTATTTTATGGTTTTCCATGTTGATCTGTTCTTAATTTTCTTTCTTCTCTGTTGCTTCCAAATCAAAATATATGTCCACTCCAGGTTGTGATTCAAACTACTCTGGTTTAAACATATACAGGAAAATATAATGTAATACCTGGAACAGCAGAATGTAACTGACCATCAAGCAGCTTCAAAATTGGTTAAACCTGTTAGAACTAGATCATGGGGAAAGCATGTAAGATTTCTTAAAAATAAACAAGTGAAGCAATGTGAATAATCTTTTCAGATATTTAGATCATTATTAGCTTCATTAAGAGTTAGAATTTAGCCCAGAAGAATACCACAGTTGGACAAGTCAAGCACAACAGCAGTTCTGAAGCCCCTTGTTAGGTTCTGCATGTTGTTTGAGGTGACCAAGACATCGGATGTCACTACTTCTGCGTGGATATATAAATACTCACAGACTTTGTGAACTCAGTTTAGATATTTTACTTTGATCTATCAAATCATCTTAAAAAGGAAACTAGGCTTGCCTCCAGATCATATATTATACAATAGTGCTGCTGCAGGTCAGATCCCACAATTACCTGCACTGCTTTGTGGCTCTTCAGCTGAGCCTGTGAGTCACAGCTAATCTCACTTAGCACATTAGTTGCCAAAACAAGAACTGTTTGAAAAGTTATCCTCAGGTCATGAAAGAGGCTTTGTCATAAGAAAGCTACAGAGATCAATTTTTCCATTTCCAATACTTGTGAGGTGACAGTCGCTGGAATAAATGAAAAAGGTTGCCAAACGATCCTGGACTGTACAACAATGTTACTTATAGCCACACATAGGTCTTCAGGAAATGACTCACCACTGAGAGCAACAAAAATTCCAAGGAATGGCTAGGGTCCGGGTGCACAGCTAGATATGTATTGTTCTCTTTATATAACTTCTTCCTTGATAAGAATGGAATGCATCAAAAATAAATTCAACTGAAAGATTGTGCCATCCCTATGGGTACACAAATAAACCTTTAAGTTGATTGAATATGACTGTTACTATCAATTTTCATAGAACATCTTTCCCAGAATGATAAATCTCAATGTTTCTCAGCTGGTGTTGCAAAGTCACTACTTCTATTTATACTGCAGATAGAAGATAAAAAATTTCAACAGTCAAGTTTTCCATTTTCTCTTAGTCACCTTTGAACAAATCCTGCTCTGGGAGTGACCTGGAGAAAGCTTGGCTCAAAAAAAATGTTTAGCTTGTTCCTTTCTCTCAGTTCAGAGCACCCATGTCCATGATATTTCCAGAAATATAAGAATTTGAATTTAAATTATTTTTTTTCTAAAATACACTTGGGACTATATCTTTGTAACAACAACAACAAGAACAACAAGATCTTTTGTTTTTACCTGATAAGACTTTTTTTTCAAAGATTTTATATACAGGCTCATCCTCCAAAATGTGTGGAATTCCTATTTAAAGATTCACTTCCACCTGCAAAAGCTGATATTCTCAGGCAATCATATAACCCAGGCATTAAGACAAATACCAGATGTTATAAAGCTGCCAATTAACACATGAAAACATTTAAAATCCTTCATCTCAGTGATGAAGCAAGGAACTGTCAATACACAATTTTTTATAAAAAATTAATTATAATATTTGCATTTTTCAAGATAACACCACATGGAGCAGAATACCCAAGGGCAAACAGACCTTGTGCATTATTTTCTTTGAATTGTCTCTTTTTTTTCCAGAAAGAGGAAAACTCTATCTGCAAACTACCTTGGCTGTTCTGACTATAACGTGTGATTTTTCATATGTTAGTAAAACTACATCTGAAGTGTAAACCAATATTTACAGACCAGGTGTTACCTGGACAGTAATCTAAATGAAATTTGTATTTTATTGTGAAATATACATTGTTGACAGTGATTAAAAAAAAAAAAAAAAAGAAACCCACAACAAAATGGAATATTAATATATATTTGTTTTGGAGGCATAAATACATGTATGCTGTAATAAAGAAGCTTGTGACTGCTAGTGTGTTTACCACTCTCGCTAGTCCATGATGCATTCACTGTGTCAACAGAGTGTATTTGCTCAGGAAACATTAGTTCCTGTCAGCATCTGAATATTTTACTGGCAGCACAAGTGATGTAGTAAACAGACATGTCTTGGAAAGCTCTGGTCTGCTGAAATGCCAGTGTCTCCTCTTTCCTAGCCAGTATTCTAACATTCAAACCAGCTGAAACTGAAGCCCTCATTCCTGCTCAGTAAAAGCTCAACTTATTCTCTCTTCTGCTTTTTATTTCTATTTCTGTCATTGCAAGGCCCTGTTTTAGAAGCTAATTCACTGTGATTTTTACAGTATGGGAGATGAGAGGTGCTTCTGCACAGCTCTCCCTCCCTCTCTCCTGTCATATCCCTCCCAGATCACTGCTCCTTTGGCTTGAGAAGAACTGCATACTACTTTTGCTAAATTAAACTCTCCATAGCCTTTAATTAAACTTTCAGTGCTTTTGTTAATAGCCGTTCCTATTTGGGTGTAACTTAATGATAATAGCTACCCTGTAAAAATATGCTGCTTTCAAGGATGAAATGTCACCATCTAATCTTTTCTCCTTCATTTATTTTTGTCTTTCCTTTTCTGGAATGTTTCTTATCAGCTTGCCTTGTCAGAAGAAACAAACTCTTTCTAAAGACTAATTCTCTTCTTGTGAATATTAACGACCTGGCCCTGGAGAGAGGCTCTGCACAGAACCACATCTGTGCTTTGCTTCTCTTAGAGCTGAATGAGAAAAAACACAGTTCAAATCTGATGTATTTTTTACTTGAGAAAGAGCAGATATGATAAATATAGGCTCAGTTAGACATGAAAGAAGGACTGTGAGAGTCTTAAATTCTACATCTGATACATTTAGCTATTATTTCTGAAGCTGTTTTATCTCAGTCCACTTAAATTGAAGTGAATTTGATACAATTTCTTTTGCTATATTGAGAAGTCTTCTCTTAAAAAACCCCAATAAAATATGGCAAATTTACAAACTCTCTCTTTCTCTCTAGTTTTCATACAAATAGCTGTGGTTGTGCTAGTTGTGAATCCAAACAGTCTACCATGACACTTGAACTTCTAGACAATGCAAATACTTGTGCTTCTGAAATTATGGTAATTCTACTGTTCAGCACATCTCTTGGTAACATACAAGTAATTCTCAAGCAGCTATGTTTGATCACTAAGGCCATCAAATGTCAACTGTACTAATAAAGTCTATTTTCTTCATTAGAATAAGAAGATACAGATTTTTAAAGCCAGCAATTCAGTAAAAATTGGTCTTATTTCTATTCCATTTTCAAAAAGCATTGTGACAATGAAGCAAGTAGCACTTTTATTATGTTTAATAAATTTTATAATGTATTATGACTAATTATTTTATCAATTATGGAAATGTACTTTCATCAGGAATGGATTGTAGTAAACAATTGCTCCCAGTGATGAGAAATACAAAGCATTTTTCTAAGTGGGGACTCTTTCTGACCTACTGAAAAGAAAAAATTTATAAACAGCATTTTAATGAAACCCACGCCTGGGGCCTTATTAAAAGCAACTTAATGTTCATCCAGCATATACAGAAAATTGGATTCTGCACTAATGTGCCTAAATACAGACCCAAAAAACCTAAATATAGACTAAAGGGCTGAATGTTTAATCACCATTTTTTGAACAATTTTAGGCATTACTAATGCACAAATGTTATCACTGGTCTTCCGGTTGTCCTCCACAATTCCTATGTGTACTGAGCAGTCCATCTCCTTATAGAGAGTTTAATTTGTATTTGAGGAAAGCAAAGCAAATATATGTAGCAGATGTGATCAGAGCCAGCTCAGATTTTCTGATGAAATGTTTTACTGATGCAAAAAGCTGTTTGTACCCAATGTGCTTCATCCTGGTAAATTTTTGAAGTCCTAATTTTCCATCAGAAAGCTCGCAGCAAAATATTTCATTTCATCTTGATTTGATTCTAACCAGAATGGTTTCTGTGTTGCCTTGTGAGTCCTGTACTTTTTTCTACCTTCTGGTCTTTTCTTATTAGAAGAAATATAATACATTTTTAGAGCATCACAGGACTGGTGGGATTCTTGGTGCATAGTGAGCGCTGTTGTCTGTCTGCAATGTCCGACACATTGGGAATCTCTATTTTCATCCAGTAATCTCCTTCCTCCTCAAGGGTAACATTCCACCAGGGAAGATACAGATGAATATTCAATTTAAATTAAGACTAACATTAAAATAGCTTGAATTTAATCACTTCAGGTCATTTCACCAAGCCAGGAGGAAGCAGTTCAATTCGAAGGATTTTTGAAACTTTGAAGTGTAATTGCTGACATTTCTTGCCTTAAACTTTTCAGAAATTTCCATCAAGTTCTTTAGATCCCCCCACAAAAATTTTTTGACTTTATAGAAGGAGAAACCAATCTGAAAGATTGTCTTCTAAACCTTTTTTCTTCCTAGAGCACTTTACTGTAGAGAGCAGCACAAGTCATCCTTTCAAGAGTACAGAAGCATCTGAGCAGTGGAGGTGAAGGCAGAGCTGACCATCTCCTGTCAATAACACTCTCATCCAATCCACCTCTGTAGCATCAGGTCTGTGAGGAGAAAGAGTGAGAAGACTCCTGGAAAATACTGGGAAAGCAGATATAAACACCTGTGAGGGTTTTTAACCCTTTTAACCCTTAACTGCAGAAGGTGAGGACAACAGAAAATTATTCGCACAGAATCTGGGAAACAGAAAATTCAATTATTGCCTGCATTAACAGAACTCTTCCAAGTGGATTAAATTATTTTCTTGCTTGAAGAACTTAGTTAGACCTTTAAAAAAAGCATTTCTTCACCATAAAAAGGATTACAAATTCATAAGTTATTTGATTTTGTTGGATCTTTTCCCCATAATTTCAGGCAAATCTTACAATTTCTGAAGAACTGGTTGAGGATTTTTTTTTGTTTGTTTTTTTAACTTATGTCTTTACATTTTACACCTGATCTGTAGGGCTGAGCCATCCCATCTGGACATAACGCCTACAGATAAATCATGTCTAAATTGGCACAACAGAAAATGTAATGGAATATTATGTAATATAGCCACTTATTCTACCAGAAAAGAAGACTAAAACAGGCATTTCCTAAAGTTAGTGAAGTTATAGATTGATCCACAATCAGAATACAACAAGCCAATTGAGACCTGAAAAGCAGTATGAGACCTTAACTCACTTGCGAACTTTTACACTATGTGACCCAAATGCCAAGACAAAAAAAAAAAAACAATTACAGCACAATAATTCATAATGAGCAACAATGGCTGCATTAAGTATTTCTTGGAAATACTTTTCTATAAGAACGTTTCTACCCAGTATGAGAGAGAAATCAGAAATCAAGACTGTATTATTATAGTAAGTGCCCACTTGCAGCAGTACTGACTACAGTCTCACTTTGTTCAAATATCAGTAACTGGTTTAAATTGCAAGTCTGAAAATTTGCCCAATCATTAAAAGTGTCTCCAGTATATAAATAAAAAAGAATCTTTTTTCCCCCTGTTTAATAAAGGCATTGCTGCTGGGGGAGGGGAGGATAAAAGAGAGGGGTTATTGAAGTCAATTGCATTATCTTTCCAAAATGCACGGAAACTTCCATATTAGCCTATCCAAAAGACAAATACATATGAACAAAACATCACTGTTACTTTAAAGGTATTATATCTGTAGATCCACCAGTGCCATTATAGGTCATATTTCAGGCCTCTGGAATAATTCTCTTGAAGTCCTTCCAGCACTGCATAGGGATCTTGGTGGAGGAAAGCTTCTGGCTGGATAGGCCCTGCAGCACTGGAGGGACCCTGGAGGGATTTGCACTGGCTAGAGCTCTTTCTATGCCAGAGATTTAGGGCTAAAGACACACAGTGTCAATGCCATTCAACACTACTTGGCACCTTATTCCAGCCAAAAATTCAAGGGCTGGACTTAAACTTGCAAACTGTGCAAGTTAGGAAGACTCCTGATGGAGCTAAGTGGGTGCAAAGAATTGTCTGTCAAGTTTTTGACTCTGGTTTTGAGCCCTCAAGGATGGAAAAAAAAAAAAAAAAAAAAAGAAAAAATTGTGTAATATATCAACCTATGATCCTGATTTATCCAGAAACAAAAGCTGGCACAAGATAGGGAAATTTGTGTCCTGGTTTCAAAATGAAAAATGACTACTCTTTTTCTGAAGTAAAATAAAACCTAACATTCAGATATGTTTTATAAATATTCAGGAAAAGGGCCAAAAATTTTGATCTGGCACCTCATGCATTTGTGTCTATGCAGCAAGAGAAGCAACCTCTTATGACTGTAGAGAGGAACTGGTGCCAATAAGACTTCCAATCTCTTTGCTTTTTGCAGCACAGAAACTGGCAGCAATGCTCTGTTCCTGCTGTGATGTTCAAGTGACAGACACGGCCTGCCATACATCTTAACTCATGTGCTGGGCCGCAGAATTGCTTTCTAACTGCTGCTTTTCTCAAAAGCCATGTTTTATTCTTGTGGTTCCCAGCTGTGAAGGGGCAGCATGAAGCAAGAGCAGTCTCTGTGGGAGTGGTTGCAATGTTACGTGAGCTGCAAAACTAACACTTCCTCTCACCACCTCCAAGTGCTCCAGAAGCCAAACAAATGCATCACCCAGTCTCTCCAGGAGATTTTCCCAGTTCCCAGAGCATTCAGTTACTCCAAATTATCTCCACCCTGCAGCTAGCAAGCAAGCCTAGCAAAGATTCCTTCCCACAGCCAGATACATCCCACACCTGTAGCAGCTCATGCTACCAACCACCTACTGGTCTACTCCCCATATGTCTGCCCATTTCTCCAAGGAAGGCAGCTACCAGCTTTCCTGTTCCACACACACGGGCCTGCTCTGAATCCTACCCTAACGCTGCACTCGCAGGTTGAGTTAATTAAAGGCTAACACTTGGCACATATCAATCTGCAACATGCCTCAATGAGTTTAAGAAAGTGCCCCGTGTGGAGCCACACAGAACTTGGTAGGTCTGTTAACAACAGAAAACAGATGGTAACACTGCATTCCAAAGGATCTTAAAGAAAAGCTCCCAACACAGGAACAGGATTTCTGTTGCTACAAATGCTGTCGGCTAGGATTTCAAACAAATTGTTGAAAAGCATCCCCAAGTCTTCAGCTATTAAAAAAAAACTTGCCAGATCAGATATCTGAAGTTCTGCTCACAGCTCCTTCTAGGGCTATCGGGGAGCATTTCTTCTCTCTGCTTTCCTTGGCCAGGTTGCCCTGCTGAGAGAACCTTATGGTTTTGCTTCTACTTACCCTTTGGCTTTTCTTCAGCTTCCATTAACATCTTGGATAGAAAGAAGCTGAATACTTTCTTATATTTTGTCTGCTTCCAGCTCCGATGTTTAGAGATACTTCGGGACCTTACAAACTGGAAAGTGGGCTTAGAAGATGGTCTTTCCAAGTGTTATTTGGAGGTGACTAGACCTCAAATGGGCCACCTCTTGGTGCTGTTACTGCTGCTTCTCAAGCTACCCCACTACTCTGGCTTGCATATGAATTGGTGCAAGAAAGGAGAAAGGGAATAAGCTGTTAACTGAGAAAGGAGATGGATTATTCGTGGCTCTGACTGATTTTGGAATGGGCTCAAAGTGCTGTCAATTGCTGGTGGTAAATAGCCAAAAAATGAAAAATGAGCCTTTTTTAGGCTGTGTCAGCAGTATCAATCACAGCAGTATCCAAAAATCATGAAAGAGATACAGCACATTTCTGACTGCTGATGTTCAAGCAGAATATATTTTAAATGGACATAAAAATCAGGACATATCACCTTTAAGCTTGTTTGCCTGCTCACACTTGTTTCACACACTCTACAAAAATTGAGTGGTTTTTTCGATCATGTACCTGGTTTTTCTCAATTTTTTTTCTTTTCCTGCTTACAAATGCTTAGGTTTGTTTTACTGTGATGCTTTTTTCATACTTACATTTAATTTTCAGGAAGAACAAAGGTTTGTTATGATGTGAAACCTAGATCTGATATGCTGGGGGGTACTATGGAGAGGCATGGTTGAGGGTATTAACTGGTTTTAACTTTGATGCAGAGCAATGCCAAACACACACTTTTTGCCTTCAGTATTTCAGTTCAAAAACCAGACCAAACCAAACAAAAGTAAGTACAGGAAAACCTCAGCATCTCTCAGGCATTTTAAAAATGTCTCTTAAATTGTCTGTATCTGAAAAACAGACAAAGAGCCCTTACAAACGAATGTGGAGCTCCACATTTGAGACAAAAAGTAGACAGAATAGTGATGAGAGGTGTGACTATTTGAGCAGTGAGGTTTTTTTCAAAGGTAATCAAGCCTATGCTTTTAAATTCTATGCAAAACCAGCATATTGATGACAGTCCCAATCTGCATTTCTTGGACTTACTGTTGAGTAAAAGAAACGACTAACAGTGATAATCATGAACATTTAAGGAAATGTTATTCCTTAATTCTTTGTGCAGGTCTTGGAGAAGAATGGAGAATTCAGTACAGACTAAATGGGGACTATGCTAAAGAGAGTACATGCTAAAAATCTCCTTTCATAACACGATTTAAAATATTCCTTTCATAGGTTTTGGAGAAATTTTCACAAATTTTAAGTTGAAATCATTGAATTTCTCTAAGGTTTTTTTTTCTTTTTCTGCTTAGTAACCCACAGTATCAACAATAGCACTATGTCTATTTTTATGCCTTCCAATTTTAGCCCTGACATTTAAAGTGAAAACATAATTCAAATATCTAATTAATTTCTTATAGAAATCCTTAAAACTGTTCTCTTAATTGAACTTCAAAATAGTTTAGTTCCTTTTCCTTCAATGCTTCTCTCTACCCTTCCAATAATCTAAGATTATTTTTTCCTTTAATTCTGTGTTTTTTAGTGAATAACTTCTTTTTATGTCTTAGTTTAAGAATTATTTAGGCAAAATCGTATGGTCATTAACGGAAGACCCGATCCTCCCATATTATTTTTGTGTCTGTTATTTACACAGTGAGCAAGCTTCTTGCTCTGCATAGTACAGATATAATATACTAATATACTAATTTCTACAGCCTTTAGTACAAACATGTACCAACATACAGTATAAAAATCTGTAATTAGAGTGCTGCCTCTTTTTACTTGCAGCTATATTAATAAGCATAATATTAAATTATTATACTAAAAAATTATGTTCTTACAAGTCCTCTGCTAATAAGAATTTTGAATCCTGTGTGGGAATTCATATCTAAGTGGATGTAAGTAATTCATATTCTAGCTTCACTTTAGCATTAAAATCCAGTGAGCTTCAGTGGGAACCTGAGACCTAGGACTGAAATTTTTCACAGTGCTTGACAGATTAGTCAGCCATTAATTGTGCATAGACTGTGCCTGTGAAACTAGGTTTTCATCCTAGGCCAAAGTTTGGTTCTTTTTACCAGTTGGGGTTTGATTATACGGATGAAGTATAAGAGAAAATTCTGAGAATAGCTCCTCATCTATGGCAGCTTTAGAATGAACTTGCTGCCCATCTTCCTTTGGAAGCCCCTCCTGAGCCCAGAGGCACCCCGCTGACGGGCAGCGCTGTTGCACACCTGCAGGCTTACGCGGACGCCAGGCAGCGGCTCGTGGGACAAGCGGCGAGCTCGACAGCAACCCGCTCCATTGCTGCAGCCCCTGGAGCAGCCCCCAGCCCGGGCTTCCATCCAGCTCCCTGCCCCACCACCTGTGGGACTGGGACAGCTTGCTGAAGAGGTCGTTTAGCCCACCTGAGTCCTGGACTTTCTTCCATATAGTTAACTTCCCTCAAAAGCTCCCTTTTTCCTTAGCCCTGGTGAATTCTTGCTCTTCACTCTGCTCTTGCCCTCCATGCTGGGGAGGTTTGGGACACTCCCATTCCTCTCCTGGTCTGTCCAGTGTCTTTCCTGCCTCCCCTATATCAAGGGTGTGTTTGCTTTAGTAGGTGCTTTTTCTTTCTCTTCCTTGCCTCCCCTTAATCTCTTCCCTTCATTCCTGGGCAGCTGGCATACTGAGCCAACAGGGCATGCAGCTGAGGCTGCAGCTGAGCTAGAAAGTGTCGCGGGCTTCCTGGAAACACAAATTGATCTACAAATGTTTGTGAAGAGTCCTGAACCTCTGGCTGTGCTAGAATTAACAGGTTATTTATCATGTCCAGTCACACATTTAACAAAGGAACATTGTCAAATTAACAAGAAAGGGCCTTGTGCTCATTTGAAAATGGCTAAAATATATATGTATAAAATATGCATTTGATAGAATTTAGATAGAACATGTATAACAGTAATAATATTTCTACAGCCTGTTTATTCAAACTATTTTTAAAGGCTTTTGCAATCAGTAGTTATGGCTTAGAAGTTTCCTTTGGGTAATTCAGTTCATGGCTTTATAAAGGCCTCAGCCTTCAATTCATGGCTGAGGAAATCTAAAGCTCTTAGAAGAAAACATTATTTTTTTTATTCACCTAATTTAAACATTTATTAAAATAGTATTTTCCTTTAAATGAATTGCACAAAGCCATGTGTACCACAACACTACAAAAACTAATTTTTGTATCAGAGATGACAGTATTTTGTATCTGAGATGACATGTCTTAGACATAACCTATAGGTATTTGGACGACAAACATAAAGAAGTCTAATAACATGCTAGACAGTTGCACACATATTATTACATATGTAAACAATTAATTAGATATACTTTTTTATTAGACTATGTCATTGCAGTGTGATGTGTGGCAAAGAATGAAATAACTCAAAAAAGATTTGAACCGCATGTGCCACATCGTCCCAAGATAAAAATCAAAATTCTGTTTCTTCCAAAGCAAATTACTGCAGAAAAGCATTACAGGGACTATCTTGGTCAGAGCAGTAACATACAGTGACATTCTTCACTGCTACAGAAAATCAGTACAATTTCATTACCCTGCCTCCCTGCAGGGCAGCTTGATGCACTTAGATTAAAGTCTCCATCTCTTACCTGTTTCTTAAAATGCTTGCTGTTTATGTCTTCAGGGTTCTACCCTAATTTTAGCTACAAAGAACCCTCTGGCTTTATCAAACAATTCGTTTCAGGATTGCCTTACTGTATTTTTTCCTGTATTTAAGAAACAAGACAACCTTGAAATAAAATGTGGTTTTGTTTAAGAACCTACACAATGTCATGCTAATCCTATAATATCTTTGCTTACCAATTACTTTTTTCTTTGAGCTGGTTGAAATCTTAGATAAGAACTCTGGTTAGTTCTGTTGCTTGTTTTATTGTTTTGTTAAGGCCATAACGCGATGAACATTTCCTGAAGGACGATAATGAAAACACACCATTAGCCCTGAGTTTGCAGCAACATAAACTGAGATAGGAAGCAAAAATGAGAAGCAATGTGGGAGGACAGAGGAAGGACAGCAGCCCCTAAAATGGCTCTACAGATAAGAGAAACAATCTCAAACTAATCTTCTAAATCATTAGCATTACAATAGTTCATACAACACAAGACTAATTATTATTCTTTACAGTAGTGGATAAGGCTAAAAGAAAATGTACTTTTTTCCCATATATGCAACCAATATAATGTAGTAACCCACTTTTACAACATATTCATGTTGGCTTTGCTCTCAAAGCATCTTAACTAGGTTTCAGTCTGTTTTAAAATAATGGTATAATTTTCTAATTTCGGTTTGTGCGTGTCAGATTATTGTTCACATCAATGACAACTTAAAAAAATTAAGGACTAGCCTTCTCTGCAGAAAAAGCATTTAAGGCAAAACAACACTGCAAAGTTCCACATGTTGTTCTGCATTACGATTCAGTACTTAACAGGAAAGGACACTTAACAAAGTAAAATGTAGTTCAGTTCTTTGGGCTGTTTTCCCTTTCTGGGCTGCTGAAAACATCACCAGTTACCAGAACTGAAAGCACATATATTTTTAAGAGTGGCCCAAGGGCTCAAATTCCTTCACCTTGCACAAAATAAAATGGTAGCAGTGATACCCATGCAGACTGTGATCAGGTGTGTTTCCTGACTGTATTTTAGACATTACAGGGCGTGTGGTGTTTTGAAGGGGAAAAATGGGGAATGTAGCTAAAAAAGATTTCTATGTACACTCAAATCTTGGGGCTTAATTTGAGTCTGTTTTTCAGCTGAGTAATAAACAGCTGTAGAAACCAGCAAGTCTGCTTCTTTATGGAGGAGAAACTAGAAATATGAAGTCTAATCATTTTCTATGCATAACTTGTTCTGATTACACACATAAGCCTTAGTAAACATTTTTTCCAGCTGTTCTGTGTATCCCTGAGAAAAGCTGTATGCCATGTACTGCAGAGTAGTAGCATACATGGAGATCTAATTATCTGACATTTTAAATAACCAACTATAGCTGTATAGAAGTTGCATGTCGTGTAAGCGGACTGAGGCTTGTGGCCAACACTTGCTGTGTACAGATTTTGCTTGAGATGAAGGGAATTGAAAGTCTCTTTCTTTATAGCTGTTGTCTTCCACTTCTTCAACCAGAACAACAACGGTGGTGGCCACAGCAGACAGAAGGATAACTATTAAATGCTTTCTGCATGCAAAAGCACAATTTCTGCTTAAGTCCATCTGACTGGGGTTGCTGTGAAGGAGCATGGCAGGTTCCTGCTCCACAGCTGGGCTGGCCTGGAGACATAATCTGCCTCATTGTTGTTGTGGCTGCATGTAAACCAGAATCTGTCATTTTCCTGACCAGAACCACTGCACCCAGCAAAAGTAATGGCACCAAACTACAATGTGCACAGTCTGGTATCAACAGGACAGATAAACATCACTGAATACTGAAGAACACCTGCCATGATACCTCCAGGTCTCTTTGTAGGAATACTGTTTTACTAGCTGGACACAGTTGCAATTTCTCCCTCTGGTCTTATGACGTCTCGTGCTACTGGTCCACATGGTCAAATACATTCAGAAACTGGAAGATACACACACACACACACCTCTCCTGCAGTCCCCAAAGGTATTCATTTGGATGACAGTGTTATTTTTCTTCTTGCCTGCTTTGACTCTTTCAAATTCAATGTTTTCCAGGAACTTGGGAGCATTGTTTTACTTCAGGTTATACTTCTGGTAAAAGTCACATATCTTTAACTTAAATAATGTATTTTATTGCTCTTGTATAATATGATTTATGTCACCTTTGTATTAGAGCTGGGATGAAAGCAGATACTACAATAGCCACAAGCATTTTGATAAAGGGGATTCCCTAGTTAAAACCAGAGGAGAAGTGCTTTCAATTCTGCCCTTGATGTGTGGCACCAGTGTTACTTCCTTACATAATCAAAGCAGGAAGAAATGAGCGAAAAAGCTAGGAAATAATGAAATGCGTGACCTAGAAAAGAAAGAAGAACTGTGAAATTAAAAACAAAGAAACATTCTGTGCACCACAGTTAAAGAAACTTGGGATGGCAATATTTTTAAGCTAGCAAAACCCCAGGAAAGGGTTTAATTTCCATTTTACATCTGATGTGTCAATTTTGATTTGTCACTTTTATATGGATTATCCTGAAGCCTCTAGCCAAGGAGGGTAATCTTTTCTTTATGAGAACATCAGCTTCAGAAGAATCCATATAAAGTCAATGTTGTATGCTGTTCAAAAATTAGTAAAAAGTTAGCTGAAAAGAAAGAAAATGGGAGAGGGAAATGTTGGACCATGTTTCTTTGTATCAAAAGCCAGTGTTACATCCATCATGTACATTATTCCCAATGTTTTTACTGAGTCTTTACTGAGGCTTGTCCATGGAAAAAATGAAACACAATTAGCTACAGATGATCCCCAATTACATGGAGCAGGCTATTTTAGATTAATGAGTAATACAACCTTCTTTTTATAAAATTAATTTTATGAAAAAATGTATAAATAAGTAAAAGGGATAATTCAACTTCATTTGGGACTGATAAATTTCGAGGAGTTATAAATCTGATTAAGTGTATAAAATAGTAGTTCCAGGCTGTGATTCATCTGAAGTACACCAAGCAGGATGGGATTCTTGGTGCTATGACGAGGTAGACTGTGTGCCAAGATAAAGACTTCTTTATTTGCTACCCTCTTGCCTTGTGCTGGGGACAAAAGCAGCATGTCAGACCTACTGTCCTCATCAGACTCTTCTTTAGTATGGAAAGCTCTGAACCTACTGTCCCGTGAGTCCTTTGTTCACTGGGCTGTTGGTTAATTCAGTACTTTTTCCTCACAACAAGTGTGGGGGATTTTTTAGAGTGTTGCAAGTGCCTGTTACAGAAACACAACAGGGGTGTGGTGAGTTTACTTTGGATGTGGTGACCTCTTTGTGCCTTGTAGGAACTCAGTGAGCTTAACCACTCTCTCAATAAGCCCAGAAACCTTTAAAGCCTCCTATGATGTAAACAAGGGAAGAAGATCTCTGTCCCAGCAGAGATGAATTGCAGTTACACAGAGGCATCTCCTCAGGGGAATGTGGAGGATGACTCTCAGAAGAATTACAGCTTGTATAAGCACGATGTGAATGCATTGTGTGACATAGAACCTCTTCTCTATTTACACATTTGTTTTATGGTAACGAGATATATCTCCTTTTATTCCTTCTTCTTTCATGGGTTCAGAGGTTGGGAGTGTTTCTTTTCTATGTAAGAAAATTTTCCACCAATAAATGAAATTCTGTCAATACAGAGGTATCTAATTGATACCAGATTTGGTATATTAACTGTCTCTCTTCATCCTCCTAAGAGTTTTTTAGCAATTTTGTGCAGCCTTTCAGGTCTTACAGATGTGGATGGAGAATATTAACTTCCTCTACCGGGGTTTTAGGCTTGGTCCAGGACCCATGATAAAGATACAAGCTTTGCACTAAAATGTATTTACTACCTCTCCGTAAGAGTACATGAGGTGGATTCTGAGCCCAGCATTGACAACTGACAGGAGGAAGGAGAGGGAGCTCCTGGGTTGTTTTTGGCATTGCGATTGGGTCATTCTGCCCCGAGGAGGGTGAGATACACACCACTGTGACCATGTGGTGTGCAGGGCTTGTACAACTGGGCTGCATGTAGCAGAGTGCTGCATGGCTTGATCTACTCAATTCTTTGGGCAAACCATGCCCAAAACCATGCTTTGGTCTCCAAAGGCAAACGTGCTTAGAACTGCCCTGGTATTTGTCACTCTGGTCTTCAGGTGTTGTGGAACATATTAACACAAAAAAATCAAACTGCATGATACTTCAGCCAAACTTTTATTATTTCCTTTTTTTCTACACATAGGGCCATATTGTGACCTGGGCAGATGTATGTTTTGGATTGTAACAAATTGATTAAGAGAGCTGTGCTCTCTGCTCAGTGCCATATCCAAATCCACCTTTTATTCTTCCTGTGCCCAATCATCTCTTTGTAGGCTGGAACTTGAATTTTCTTGCCTGTTAAAAACTTTATCAAGGACACATCCAGTAACATACTGATATGCATTCACTGCCAGTATAAGGACTAACTATGTTTCATGTTCTAAGAGGGAAAATATTCACTATATTGTGTTACATGTTCTTCATGTGTGTCAGCTGGACTGATGAAAAAGAGTGTCTACAGCTCATCTTTGTGCAAGCTTTGCATTACTCCTGGATGCTCTGCATGCTTTGGCAGGCCTGCCAACATGCTCCAATTCCAGTCAGAAAAAAAAAAAGATTCTCTTTGGATTTCAGATTTGAGATAGAGTGGATGGAATAGATCTAGAATACGATACTTACTAAGATGATTACTCCTATCATTTAAATGGTGATAAACTTCCTAGAAAAGCTCGAAAATGAATGAAAATTAGAAAGAGAGTGAAAAAAAAAATTTCTCACAAAATAAAAAGAAAAGAGAAAAAGAAGTTTAATTGCTACTAAAATCCCTCCAAGGGCCTTCTATTTACCCTATAAAAGGCAGGATGAGTATGAAAACCTTTTAAAATCTAGGTCTAAATCAAGAGAATTGCAGAAGGTTCACTGTTTAAATTTCCAACCAGAAGCTGTTAGCTGAATTAACAGAAATAATAAATAACATTTGGAGAAAAACTGATGTTTCAGATGATGAAATTGCCTCTATATTTTTTCAGAGAATGATGTAGGTTATTCTAGTCCACTAAGATGACATTTCCATGGGTCATTTACCTTCACGGACAGCAATGAGTTTTACACAGACACTGAGCTGAAACATAGGAGAAAAGGGAGATTTTCCACTTACAACTACATTTAAAAATGTTTCAGCGACATTTTTACTTTATTCAACTACTGCTCAGGATAAAATTCCATTCCTCTACTGTACCAATCACACAGTCTCAATGCCTGTTATTTTCACAAACATAAATTTGGCACGTTCACTCTCTCTTCCAAGGTTTTTCCATAAGCCACCAAATCTAATCTGCTCTGAGCCTTTAAAGGTTTTTAGTGGAAGGTCATGATATCAAGTCTCGAAAACATGAGAGACAAAGCTCTGCTTATGGCTTTTAACAGTGCTCTGATGTCAATTCTTGTACACAAGATATTTCTTTAATTACGTACACTGCTTTGGGGTTCTGATTGGAGCAGCTTGATGCAGGGGTACAGTAATTTCACTAGGTGCTGATCCCAGTACTTTCTTGGCTCAAAACACAATTAGCTTTGAGCATGTTGTTAATGAAATTATTATAGTTATTATGGCATAATTGTGCCACAATCATTATATTGTACATACAAAACATATAAAATAGTAGTTTTTTAATTGTTACAGTTCATACAGTCTGCGACCATCTTTCATTCCCAAGATGTGAATGAGCAGTAAAGTTGTGGAGCGTCTCATTCATGCAGCTAGAACTACAATGAAACTCAAGTTTGTGGAAAAAAAAAAAAAGCTACAAGAACAAATAGATGGAAAGTAGACCTACAAAGAAGTAAGAATGAAAATAATGTCACTCTTCAAAAAAGTCTTTGTCTTTTTCTTGTTTAGGCTCATGTCCCAATAAGTCCAATAAGGTCTGATTTTAGTCTGAGTGAGACAAATTTACTCCTTCTTTTCCACATTACCTTCCTTTCTCCCAAGCCCCACCTCTGTATTCTGTCCTCCAAGAGAGCTCAGGTGTCTGTGTATGTGCCTTGGGTTTTTTGGGTTTTTTTCTGGAACAGAATTAATTTTAAAACAGGAACCGGGTTAAAAACATAATGTAAATAAAGAGAGAGAGCACCTTAAAAAAAGGAGGTTTATTTTTAAACTGTGAATTTCATTCACTTAAAAAAATACAAGTTGGCTGGTAGAGTCAAGAAAAAAAGGCAATAGAGTTGGAGGTGTGTGCTATTTTAAATGAAACTTAAAGACCTTCACAGCTTAAGTGTTTTTTGTCCTTTTCCTCCATTTTTCAAATATCAGGAGGAGTATTATAAAATTCAGCATAGCAACTTGATGGTGGCTTGCTGTTTTGAAACACCACATCTTCCCTTATTTTGCAAAGGACCCGTTATAATTTGACCTGTATAATTTTTTTTTTAGTTCTAAGTTAAGGCTAGGCTTTTCTTGCATTATGGAGCAAGAGAAAAAGAGGAACATTCGTTGTGCTGCCATTAAAAGCCTTTCCAGCTCTGTCCTGGGTGAGAGGTGGATGCTGTGGATGTGTGTGTGTGCGGCAGGCTGTGTGAGTGCAGCCGCAGCTGGACCTTGGCCACCCAGGTGACCACACTTGAGGGACCTGTGGCCAGCGAGGGTCAGCCCGGGCAGGCCACTGAGCTGCTGAAATTGTCCCTCAGCAAGAGCTGGGACGGTCTCCAAGGGCAGCTCTGGGTGTGAGAGCTGCAGGAAAGCAACTGAAGTGAGCAATGATCCTTGCCAGGACCCGCAGATCACACCTCATCTAGGGTGACTGTTGCACTTGGACACGAAAGAAACACGCCAGACTCAGCCAGGTCAGCATCCAAAGCCAGGAAAAGACCCCAGCTGTTTATTCTTCTCATATAGATATGTTTCTAGGAATGACCATGGATTGGAGGATGAGGTTACCATCCTTCCAACCACACTGGTCAACTGAAAAGTCCATCATTCTCCGCCTCAGGAGAAAGAATGAAAACAATAAGAAATAGTTAACAAAACATGACTATGTTTACAGAAAGTGCATGAGAAACTTTATCACAGAAATGAAAATATCAAAGGACTGCAAAACTCAGGGCAACAGGTGATGGCAAGATGGGTCTTCCCTCCTGTGTTTTATTGATTAACACTTTAAAAGGTCATGACATGTTAGAAGACAAGATACACAGTGAAAAGGTTACTCAAAAGTTGTAATAGTTCAGATCAATTAAACCTAAAAAATGGTAAGCATTGAAGGACATTGTTATTACAGAGAAACATTGCAGATAAACCCAGTTCCCACAAGAATAAAGTTGCAGGAACTTGATTTGTTTTTAATAACTTTTCCCCAACTTTTGAAACATCTAGGAGAGACATGGCAAAATTCTGTGTTTTTACTGCTACCTGACTTGTCTAACTCTGTTCTGTCACTTTGAATCCCACGCTCATCAGGAAATGACAGATATTTTCACAGGCCAAGAAAAACAACAACCACTAAAACTGAGGAAGAGGGACATTTATAAGATCGCTCCAAAAGTATTATTTAAAGGACTCTTTTCCTCTCAATAAATATTTTTTTTTCAGGAACAGTGTGAACCCAGGAACAATTTCAAAAACTGAACAACTGTTCACATGTATAGGCCTGAAGCATGTCTGAATTGGACGGTCATTTAATATCTTTGTACAACAATGAAACAGTCCAAGCATTCTTTCTATTTTTTCTCCAGTTATAGAATAAGGACATGTCTGTTTATGCAGTGCTGGATAAAACATGGTGGATTGCTTAGACTTTAAATAAGAAATAGTGTGAAAAAGCTCCACGGATTTTGCTAGCAAAAAGGCAAGGACAAAAAAGAATTAATTCGGATATTTTTGAAGGAAAAAATACACAGTTTAGTGCTAAAAATATGCACTGTAGTGTTTACATCTACCTGATCTCTGTGATAAAGAGAAACAGTATAAACCACAACTGTTAATGAAAGACAATAAACACACTCTTCCTTTTTATCATTTTAATGATAATTAAGGATATGATATATGATAATTATGATATTATGATATATGATATATGTATTATATATAAAACATATGATATAATGATAATTAATAGTAATAATTATGAGGGCAACTCAGACTTAACAAAATAGACCTTATAAGGAGTAAACACAACCTATTGCAGCACTTAAGGCTCTTAAAGAAATTACTAATGTCTCCTTCACAAAGACATCATGCCCTGTAGAATCCAGAGGGAAGAATGAAAGATCCTTGACAGCTTTTCTTTCCTACCAGTACCTTGCTCCCATTTGCACTGCCTGGGGTTTGGAACTCCTAAACTTTTTTTTCAGTACATAGTTTGAACAAATGGTATCAACTAAACCCATTTTTCCTCTCTTTTCCTATAGAAACTAAAAAATGCTCTTTGATTGCTTCAGGTCTAGCAACCTAATGCAGTATACTTCCCTATGTATCCTGAAGTCTCCTATCAGATTTGGATGGACAAAAAACTGAGAATCTGAAACTATAAACGAATGTAGACATCTATCTGAAGCCTTTGTGTGGTGGTCAATGGATGACTATGGTTGAAAGAAAAGCATCAGCCAGATTTTCAGAATCAGTCTTCATTTATGTGTCTTCCTTTGATCTTTTGTAGATAAAAAAGAGCAGTCCTGCACTTTCTATCCTAGTAATGATTTCCTAGCCACTGCCACTAAAGCTGTAAAATTTCACAAGTTTTAGTTTCTACTAGTTTGATATGTATCTAGTTCTTAAGCACAATTAGAATACCTCAGAGAATAACCTTAATTCAGAGAATAACCCTAATTCAGCAAAAGTAAATACATTTTTATAACCTTTAGTGTTTTCAAATAAAAGGATTTTTGACAGTGACAGATATTTTTCAAAAGCTGTGATCTTATGTGAATTTCACAAGTTATATGATAATTTTGGAGTGCTGAATCACATACATCACTAATATTATACAGAAACAGACCACAAGCAAATCTTACTTCATTTTAAGTAATTATATACACAATAAATATGCAGGAAGTATCACAGAAACCCTTGATTTTTAAAAATGCATCTGCCACTGCTATGCATCTAGTAAGGATGTACAGAACATTCTGAGATAGAAATGCAAAAATCCCAAGACGATGGAATTCATCCCTCTGGAAGTACAGTATATGTTATACTACACTTGAGTCAACAAATTGGCATTTCTGGAAAGATAGATGAGACTATGATTCCTAACATGTATCAACAAGGTTTGATACACCTTTAGAGCATGGAAGTAAATTTTCAGTCTGATTTTAAATGTTCAACTAGAACCAGTAAAATTAAACAGTGGGGCAAAGATGATTTTCAGCAGTAGTAAATCTGTGTTTGCAGTTAACATGTACAGCATATCTGACTCTTTCTTGGCTGTATCAGGTTTATGTGGAAAGGTTTTGGTAGTGCAGGGGCTGAGGGGGAGCTAAGGTTGGAGAAGAGAAAGCTCAAGGGAGACCTTGTTGCTGTCAACAACTGCCTGAAGGGAGGGGGTAGCCAGGTGGACAAGTAACAAGCCAATTCTTCTCCCAAGTAACAAGCAATAGGACAAGAGAAAATGGCTTCAAGTTGCACCAGGGGAGGTTTAGATTGGATATTAGGATAATATCCTTCACCAGAATGGTGGCAACAGGCTGCCCAGAGGAGTGCTTGAGTCACCATTCCCAGAGGTTATTAAAAGACGTGTAGATGTGGCACTTGAGAACATGGTTTAGTGGTGGACTTGACCATACTGAGTTAAAGGCTTGACTTCATGATCTGCAAGGGTTTTTTTTTAATCCAAATGACTCCATTATTGTGTAAGAAGCTGTCAGAAGCTTCCCCCATGTCCAACAGAGCCAATGACAGATGAATACAAGATGGACCCACTGCTGGCCGAGGCTGAGTCCATCAGTGACAGAAATATGACCTCTGAGAAAATGTATTTTAGAAGGTGGGAAAAGAAAGTTGCACAACTTGGTCCAGAGAAAGGAGTGAGAACATGCGAGAGAAGCAGCCCTGCAGACACCAAGGTCAGTGGAGAAGGAGGAGGAGGAGGTGCTGCAGGTGCTGGAGCAGAGATGCCCCTGCAGCCTGTGGTGAAGACCACGGTGAGAAAGGCTGTCTATGCAGCCCCTGGAGGACCACGCTGGAGCAGATTTGCTGGCAGGGCTTGTGACCCCACAGGGGACCCACGATGGAGCATGCTGTTCTCGAAAGACTGCAATCCATGGGATGGACCCCGCACTGGAACCGGAAGAGTGTGAAGAGGAAGGAGCAGCAGAGACAGTGTGTGATGAACTGACCCCAACCCCCATTCCCGTTCCCCTGTGCCACTCAGGTGGAGGAGGTAAAGAAATCAGCAGTGAAGTTAGGCCTGAATTACTTGTTTATGCAGTATTGCAATTTCTGTGTAAAAGTCCTGCTATCAATGAGAAATGCTGCTTTGACTAGATAGTCCCATCAATACTAAAGTTTTTCTTCTGGGAAATACAGGTTGAGGTTTAGCAACATGACAACCTACAACATGTAGGAATGAGCAGCACTATCAACTAAGACAGTTCAATTCATAGCAAACACATTTCCTGGTAGTGTAACTTCACTTGAGCCAGTGAATCTACCCTGACAAGAAAATCACTGCTGCATGCAAGAATTAGACACATTCTTGACTTGATTTTCAGAAGTGCTGAATCTTTAACAGCTTTCACTATGACTGCTGAAATAAGTACCTGCCACTGGATTTAGGAACTTCATTAGCTATGAAATTTCTCTGCCATCAACTCCACTAAAACTTGTGCAAATGTAATTATCTGAATATATTCAGGATGAGTGACCAAAGTTGCACTGTGAGATCTCCTTTTAATTAAAGTAAGTATTACTGAAGTCCAGAAAACTGTGAGTGCTGAGTGTCTTGAAAAATAAGATCACTTGGTATTTAAATACCTGGCTTTTGTCATTAAAGCTTGAACATTATAGCTTTCCATGGTGTATATATTAGTGTATATATATAATACATGTATATAAACTTTTTATAGTTTCCCTATCAGTAAAATGAACATTATCCTTTCTTGATGCATCTCCAAAAACTGCTATGGAACCAAGCTGGTAAGTCCTGAAAAGAAATTGTGAAACTCTTCAAAAATTTTTTTCTTATTTTCAAAGAGTTGTTTCTATAATAAAAGCCATTTATCAAAGATTCAATGAGCAATGCTGGAGGAACTTATGCATGATGAAATAGAATAAACAAAGAAGAAATGCGATTAGGCAAAAAAGCATTTTGTGTCCAATGAACACACTTGACCAGATATAATTTACTGACTAATTCCTTTAAATTTTTCACTTTTGAACATCATAACGTGGCCTTTGATATCAAGGATGTGTGAAAGGCAAAGATACATCAGCAACACCAACATAATAGCTTATTTATTAATTGACAAGGTGAAATGTTCGTTAAAAGATGGTTATTGCACATGTATCTTGGATATATCTATTTAACCACTACTCACCTCCTACCTCCCTGGGCCCTGCCTAATCCATCTATGACAGTGAGAACTGTAACTCTTATATAATGGAACATTCACGACACATACAAATATTCTGGAATATTTTAGATCTTAATTTTTGGAAGTAAGAAATATTTTCTGAACTCAGATTCAAGCATAGCTTTATAATTCTTGCGGTAACATTGAACATCAAGAACCTCAGAGCTGTTTGCCTGAGATTTCTGTTGAAAGAGTGCTGGCACATGTGTAAAGGCCCATATGTTTTCTTGAATCCAGGATCCATGGTTTGTGAGCTTTGATGAGTATGCATGTTGATTCAACCAGAGTCCTTGTCGATCTTTCAGGTGTCACTGTTAATATTTCCAAGGGCAAACAGCTTGGAAGCTTGAATTCTTGGCCATTTCTAAAGGACAGACATCAAGAAATACATAGTTTGGAGTGACCCAGTTGATGGGATTACTCCAGAGCTATAGGATACAGGCCTCTGTTCTGTTCTCAGTGCTAAATCCATCAGTTTCAGGAGGAGACTACAGCCCTTGTCCAAGTAGGCCCACGAGGCTTATCTCCTTCTGGAGGACTCTGACTGTGTCTGTCTTCTGTGGAACTTGTCTCTGTTGGCCTATCCCTTGTCCCATGGCATTGTGACATTGGTAGTAACAATGCAAAGGCTGTGCTGCAGCCCACCAGAGCGGTCATTTTCTAATGTGAAACTGATGGCATCCTGCAACTGAGACACAAACTCTTCTGAGATAAGGCTGATGTATTGCATATGGCAGAGAAGGCTGAGGTGCTGCATGTGGCAGCAAGAGTTGACACTGCTCATCCTTACTGCAGGTTGGGGTGTGTCGCAGGACAATAGCTGGGTTTTGTTCTGCAGGCAAAAAATCAATACACTCCAAAATACATCCTGAGGCTGAATCAAAATATGTGAATAAGAAGAGAAGCAGAACCCCAGAGGGAACTGTGAACCTAAATTATCTGGCAGCATAGGCTTATGACTTGAGACTATAAGCTTGCCTGACCTGAAGAAGAAAGGTCTTGGGAATCTGTAGTGTCCCATCTTCCAACAGCATCTTTAGGAACCTAGGGCATATTTTCAGCTTGAATGGAGATTCACAGGCATTTGTCTGTCTCCAAGTAAAGACTTGAAAATGCAGAATGTGGGAATTTTGGCTAGCAGGCAGCCTCACACACTTTCACAATTGTCAAAATCAAAATTTTATGTGGACATCTTCCTTTAGAAATGCAGAGCCGTTTCCTTAAATGTCAGCTGGGGAACTCAGCTGTAGGAAATCCAAGGAAATCATCTCATCATTTAATAGGTTTAAAGTTCAAAGAGGGGTGAACTGAAAGTAAATTGGGCATAAATAGATCTTTCAGATACCAGACACAACTATAGGAGCAAAGGAAAATTTAAAGTCAGAAAATAGTCAATAGTGGAGCACTATTTATTTTCAAAGTAGCCCCTAATTTGCCCGCTGATATTTACACTCTGTACAATTTTCACAGTCTTCATTGTTTTATCTTGAAAGGAGCGTATGTGGGCTCCTTTGAGCAAATCTCTTCTTGGATTTTTGAAGGTATATTCAAATTCCAAAAAATTCATCTTTCCCTTAAAATAGTAGAGGTGGGACTTGAATTCTTGCATTAGAACTACAGATGCCAGTACCTTTTTACTTTGAAGTTCAAAACATCTAAAACAGGATCAAAGTGAATCTTTATTAGTGGAAGCATACAGGCTTTTTTTATTTCTCAATTCACCTGCTTATTAAATTTGCAGCTACCACGGATTTCTTATTCCCTAAAAGCTATGTAAAACAGAAAAGATTAGAGTCTAGTATAGATTCCAGAGACAGACGGTAGCAAATATTTGCAACATATTTAGTATTTCCGCATAGAAATATCTTCTTTTTGCTGCTTAAAGGACAATATTAATTTTAATAGTAAAATAAAAACTGTGCAGAGGTCTTCATGGTGACCCACATAACTCCCAAAATAAAGTCCTCTTGCTCTTTGAATTTGATTCTTATGACTTAAATTCTCTAGAGTTGCACAAAGAGCAATGGGTAGCAAGACGCAGGGAAGCTGCACTGAGAAGGGTGGCAAGTTCCCCTAATATCCAACAAACTCTAATCTAAAGAACCATTGCCCCATTCCATATGAAAAAAACCCTTAATCTCAGTTGAATATTTAGGCATCTCTGCTACAGTTTGAGACATGCATGATTCATCACACCATGACACTCTCTATTCTGCCATTCTCTTTCAGATCTTGGAGTTTCCAATAGATATTGCAAAGCATTCCCACTCCCTTCTTCTGAAGATGGCAGATACCATGAACTCCATAAAAAAGCAAAATGCAGACAGTTCAGACATTAAGACATTTCCCTTATCCAAAACTGCTGAAAGCTTCCCATCCCACTAAAGGCCCAACCAAGCCCATGACACCTGGAATATAGCCATTTCAGAGCTGGCATTACAGGAGACAAGTCAGCACCACCACTGACACTCCAACCCTAAGCAAGATAACCGTGCTCTGCCAAACAGTGTGTTACGCAGAGTTGGCACATCACTGCAAGGATACATAACTGCACCCACAGCAGGAACAGGCTCAGGACAGGGCAGAAGATGCTGCCAGAGGAAAAGCCAATAATGCTGACAGTCAGCATCACTGGACTCCTGAACACATACCTAGATGCCTGCCAAGAGCTGGCAATGCAGCCAGCACACCAACACTCCACAGGCCACTTGCAAATCCAAGCCAGATACAGGCAAGGAAGACGTAGCCTGTTTTCTAGGGCAGAGGACCATATTGCCCATCTGGTCAGTCAGTCTGCCTAAGGAGGAGCTTTTTAGGCTTTAACCTTTAGAAGAGGTTAAAGAATTTCTACACAAATATAAAAACGAGCAAAGGAAAAACCAGTGTCTGATGTAGGTAACAGCATTCAATTTAATTCTTCTGGTTGGGTAGTATAACAGTCATAGCCCCACTCTTGGCACAACTCATGTACAGATACATATAGAACTTTGTCTCTCATGCTTCATAGCCCCACTCGTTTCACTTGTCCCAGTTCATGGCCACCTCTTCTTCCTCTCAGTGTGTATTTTTGGAACACAAACATGTTTCTGTTGCTCTGAATTACTGATATAACCCCTCATACAAGGTGCTATTCTCTCCCATGGCTGGAAGCAGAGGAAATTCTTCATTTGGTAGGATGTCTCCAAGTATTCAGAATCCCAAGCCTGCAAATCAGTTCTCTACCCAGTAAGGAATCTACCACGTGAGAGTCATCATTCGGTTCTCACCAAAATTTCTGAGATTTCTTGCCCTTTACTTACAAATGGTTTTTTCTCTGTCTCTGGAATATACTGATAAAGGAATTATAGTAATGACATGCCTGTGGTCCTCCCTTCTTCACATCATCCCATGAGGAAGCACACACAGGGAAGCTGGAGTGGGTGAAGGAACTCAGAGTGGTGTTGAATACTGATAACCCTCCTGAAGCCACCTTCAGTGAAGAGCTCATTGGCCAGATTTTTCCTGCTGCTGGGTGTGGTAATGAATGAATATAATTTGTAGTAAACACTGAACACAATTGTTTTTTCTAACACATTTCACCAGATCAGTTAAAAAAATCAGTGTGAGATGACTTTTTAGATTCCCCCAAAAAAGTAGCCATTCCATCTGGCTTTCTGAAACAGGAAAAACTGCCTGCTCCTCAGGGAAGCTACATGCAATACCAAGAATACTAATTTGGGTTTTTAGTAGCAACTATTTTCTCCTCCGTGCTCAGCTCTATACCAGGTTTCTTCCCTATTCACAATGTAAAGACTTGCTAATACAGGCTTCTAAAATACAGTAGGAAAAGCACTATCCATTTTCCTTTTTTTCTCCCCCAAGCTCTGCAGTGCTATTTCTTAGCAGTATAAGGAATGCACTGTAAGCTTAGTACACAATTGCTAACATTTTGTTAGCTCTAAACATTTTCTAAAGTTCTGCCTACTACAGCACCTCTAGGTTTCTCAGAACAAAAATCTTTCTCTTCTGTTTTTTTTGGTATCTGACTTACATGGCTAAAGCAGTGCAGCTGAGATCAAGATGAGATAAAATGAGAAGACAAAAGCAATGGGCATTGTGACAGGAGTACAAGAAAGATGAAGCAGGTACACTTCTCTACCTGTTAAATTAATGTTTCATTTTGTATTGGCATGCAATTGCAAGAAAATAAACTACCTCCTTTTCTTCCCTTCTTTGTTACAAAACAGCTTCCCTTACCCTTATCTATATAAGTCTAAGATAAAAATGTATATGTTTTCCTTATATAATTGACTGAATCTCAACTATAGCAGTGGTGAACTAAGGAAAGAAAAATAATATGGATAAAAGTTAAAAGTTTTGATTGAGAGAAGCTCTTTAAATGATACCAAAGAATTATGTCATACTTTCTGAAATGGGGACTAATGTGTTCCCTTGTGTGGCACAGAACCAAAATCAATGACAATAGATTAACTTTAATATTCTGGATGTAATGGTTACATTTTGGAAGGAACATTATCTCAAACTGGCTTTAGCCATGCTACTAGAACAAATAAGGCCAATACTTAGAAGTTAAATGTGTTCCCATCCATTTAAATGAAATGTATTTAGTCGATACTACCAAACACGCATTTTTCTTTGGCAGGCAGGACCCTGGAACATCTCTCTGATGACTTTGAGCCTGAACATCTGTCAACCACAAATAGAGATTTTACTAATACAACCAGTATTGAGGGCAGGTAAAATAACTTCAGTAGAAGATTCAGTTGTTTAGTGCCTTGGCTGTATACTAAAAAATCATACCTACTGAAACCAGTTAGAAAACATTTCCAGATCCATTTGCATAACATGCTAATATTTTCTGATCTCCCCCCTATTCCCTAAGGCAAATTGGATATGCTACAATTCTGAGATGGTGGTATGATGTGCTGCCTCATGACATGTTAAGGAATATATGCCTATTTCTCTGTGCACTCACTTTACCCAGACATTTTTTACAAATCCTGAAATGATTTTGAGATGTTCTATCTTCTGTGTGTGATGTTAATTGCTTTAGAAATAGACTGCCCACTAGAGAAAGAAGTGTGAGATAGCTGACCATCCAAATCCCTGCTTCATTCATTGTTTAAGAGGCAATTTCAAAATTTAAAGCTCTCCAAAGAGTCTGTCAGAGATAGCTGGGAGATAGAGAGGGCAGCCAGGAAAACCCTGAGGGGATTATTTCTATTTAGTTGAGCAGCTCAGATTGCTGTCAAACATTAGCGAAGTAAGAACTTTTGACTTCATGAAGTGACAATTAGAGGGGGGCCTCTAATTCACAGATATGTGCCAGCCTTGAATTCAAAAAAGCTCTTCATCTCAGTAAAGGATTTATTTTTAGCAGCAGGTTGCACAGGTTGATTATGAGCTGTGTTTTGATATGTTTTCTTTCATCAATTTACGCCGCTCTGAGAAAAAAAAAAAAAAAAAGGTGTGAATATCCAAAAATATTTATTTTCTTTAATTTTGAAGTTGACATAGGTATCTCCTGCTTTAAAGGGGCCACCAACTACATGCAGGTTTAGATAAGAATTTTGAAAAATCAAAAAACAAATTACAGACTAGATTTTGAAAGAAATACTGACAATAGTGGCTGCTAGCATCTCTCTCTTCTATATGTCTCTTATTTGTGAAAGACTCCTAGAATTATTTGTGATTCTCTGGACTGAAAATTTTGCAAAAGTGGATGTCAGTTTATATGTGACATAAGCAATCCATTTTATGAATGATGATGTAGAGAAAAGTGCTCATGATACACTGAATATGAAATTTTATATTAAAAAAATAGTGCAGTTAACACTAAAAAGGAGTAGTATCTTTAAATAGTACACACAATTGGAGCTATGGTATTAATTCACTGTCAAAAAAAAATAGAAGTAATTTAGACAAAACTTAACAGGATTTCAAAGATTATTCATTTATACAACTGATTTCAAGTAAACGGTTGGCAGACGTCTATCTTTCATGTTCATTGGCATGCTTCCCCCTCTCTTTTTCCCAGAAATACAAGATGGATATGTGTCTCACTTGAGGCACTCTGCTTCAGAAAGATCTGAATGAGTAACAGAGTTAGAGAGTACAGGAGCTGCAGGGCAGGTAAGGTGCTCGCCAGAGGGTGACTACAACAGGTACTGCTGAAAGAAGAAATACCATGCCAGCAAGAAGGTGATTGGTGGAGTTTTTTAAGTACTGCCCCTGAAACGAATCTTTTCCAATATTTTCTTTAACGATGTTGTCATAAAGCAAAGGTGCATGCCAATAAAATATGCTGAATGTGCTAGGCTGGTATGCATAAAAGAATGCATGACAGAGTCTTCTTAAAAGAGGACTGCAATAACTGAATGACCAGGACTGGAAAAATGAAAATGAGAATAAAATCTGTATTGTTATATGAAAGGCAATGCACTTGAAAAATATTGTAGATCTCAGCATAAATTGGGAGTCCCTGCTTGGAAATAACTGATAAGCCATGGGACCTGTATTCTCAACTAATTAGCTTTAGGTTTATTGCAAGCTATCAAGATTAAGCACCAAGGAAGGCAAATGCAATTCTATTACGTATGAGGAAAGTATTTCAAAGAAAGAGAGAGAAATATCATTATAGCAGATAGGGGTCCACTCCATCAGGAAGACAAGATAAACTCCTAACTATCTGTGCTGAAAAATATGAATGCGAAACATGTACAGAGAACTACAAAACCATGTCTAGCCTGTGGATATGGGCTCCCCAAAGTATTTTCTCCCTACGCCCTGCTAAAAGAATAATCAGCTGGATGCTGTTGATGCTCCATTTCACCTTTGTGCCTTGATTTTCTTCATGTAGTGTACTGGTTTCAGCTGGGGTAGAGTTAATTTTCTTCCCAATAGCTGGTGCAGTGCTGTGTTTCAGATTGAGGATGAGAATAATGTAGATGACACGATGATGTTGCAGATGTTGCTGAGCAGTTCTTACCCTAAGTCAAGAACTTTTCAGTTTCAGGAAAAGGGGGAAAGCAGAGGGGTGTACATCCAGATTTCACCCTAACACAGAACAAAATCCTACTGAGTAACACAAGTGAACCTGGAAAAAGACTCCTTTAAAGGAGACTAGAAGAGCTTGTTTTTTCCTAATGTTGCAAAATTAAGACTTAGCTGAAACAATTTCCTTCTATAAATAGAGGAAAGTATTTAATGCCAGATTAATAGAGGAGAGTATTTAATGCCAGAATGAGAAAAAATCAAAATGATAAAACTATCATAAAAGGAAATGGATAAAAACAAGTGTATATGTATATGTATATGTATATGTATATGTATATGTATATGTATATGTACATGCAAGTGTACCTGGATGAAAAAAGAAGTTCTATAGCAAGTATCAGTACAGTGAAATCCTGAGCCACCTTTCCAAAAGACGGTCTGTCTGTTCCCAAGATTTATTCCTTTTACAAATAGAATTTCAAGTGCCAGGGAGGAAGACTATCAGATTTTGTGCTTATTTAGTGCAAGGCCAGGACTCCAGAAGCCCTACTAAACCTACCTCTGCATGATTTCACTAGAACTTTTGTTGTCAAATGGCTGTTTCTAATTCACGTTTATTTTTGCAGAGCACTATTCAACTGCAGAAACATTATATATGCTGACTGTGTACAGCATTGTTTTAGCAGGGCAACAGGTAAGCCTACGGTAAATGTCTTGCAGAAATTTAAGCATATTGCCCTAACAATTTTCATTCCAAGACAGAAATTATGTGCTTCTTATTGGACATAATACTGTAGCAGCCAACAGTGACTCTTTGAGACCATACTAAATACAATCAGGTACACCTCCATGTCACTGTTATGAAGTATAGAACTAACTTTTCTAATCACAGAGAGAAGTCAGAATTTATTTTGTGTTGTTGAAGATAGATATTGGGCAGCTGATTGCCTTGCTAGGAAAAAGCTTCTAATGCTAAGGCTTTTTAAGAATTCCCTTTATTTGTTCTCACTACTTGCAAATTCAAGTCCACTGATAACTAAATTGTCACCAGGAAAATCCTCCAGGGTCTAACAGAACCCAAGGACTATCGACTACTGAGCAGCTCAGTCACTGCATCTCATTTATTCTCTGTCATAACCTATAAATTATTTTTCTTTCATCTTGTTTACTGTCTTACAGAAGAAATTTGAAGAGACAGCCTGTGCCTATCCCAGAGAACGAGACTGATCCCCTGACATGCTGAATTTGGGGATCTCCTATTTATGGCTTCTGAATTGGTGTTAGACAACTGACTTGGGGCTGTAGCTCCCACGCCAAGAACAAGACAACTAAAAGTAACACTCAGCTGTGCGACATTGAAGTAATCCTGTGTCTCCAGGACCATGGGATGATGCCCAGATCTGCAGCCATTGATCCAAGCACAACCAGCAGTCCCAAGACACGTCCCACCTATGCAGTTTTTCAGCAGAAGAACAATAGAGTGGAAGGCAATTGCTATAAACAGTGGTATGATTTCCCAAAAAGGGTAGGGGTGGATGCTTCCACTATTTCAGAGCCACACAGTTCAACACTGCCAGGTATGGCATCACCACAGACACAGTGACTTGTCATTGTATTTGCAGCAGTGATTACACCAGTGATGGACACAGAGCCCTCTCCCAGCAGTAAGATTTTGCCTGATTAATATGGCCAAATGCATACCAAATATCCCCAAACCTCTTTTTTTTCCCCTGAAAACTTGAAGCAAAGCCATGGGAAATGCAGTCAGCTTCTGAGAAATGCAGAACTTATTGGCAAGGTATTGTTTTTGGCTGATGGCAGTCCGAGGGCTGATTTACAAACTTCCAGAACAATTTTCAGACAGCTTCTGTTCATCAGAGAGTTTGCCTTCTGTTCACCCCTCAGTTACCCTCCGTTCTGTCTTGGTTTCTTTAAAAAGCATTCTCCATGTGCTTGATATTTTGTATTGCATGTAGGTCTTGAGGTGTTGATAGTGGGGGGCTCCAGGAGTGGCAGGGATGAGAAGGAGGAGCTCCAGAGTAGAACAGAAATCCACGTGTTAGCCTGTGGAGGACTGCAAACCAGAGCAGGGGAAAAGAGTGAAAGGAAGGAGAGGGTAGATCTAATGCTATTTACTGACTGTACATAGCATCCCCCTGTGCATCCTTCACATCCCTCTGTGCCTCTGGGTGGGCTAGAGGAGTCTAAAGGGATGAAGAGCCTAAAGGAATTAAGATCTTCTTGGGAAAGATGAGAGGAAAGGTTGTTTCAGTGTTTGGAGTTTGGATTCTTACCACCCAAATCTGTAAAATAGATTGGCAATAAATTAAATCTTGGCAAGTCAAGTCTGTTTTGCCTGTGTCAGTAATTGGAAAACAATGTCCCTGTGTTTATTGCCACCCATGAGTTTTCTTATTCTTGTTTTTTTTCTTTTTTATTTTCTCTCTGTCCCAGAGGGAGCATAATGCTGGAATAACAGAGCAGCTGGCTGAGAGTTTAGTTGTTAACTAAGACTAGCCCATCACATATTTACATCTGCAAGACATATATAAAGATTAAAAATGTAGCTGCTCTCAAGGCTGTAGAAGAAAATACAATCCTAGGAGAGAATGAAATTATCTCAACTCAGTTTGCTTGTGGTTTCTGCTGATTTCTGCTCAATAATCCTTCTTTCCTGTATCAGTAAACCAATTGAGATAGGAAGCATTGGTATTTCACTCTTTAAAGTGTTGTTCTCTTTAGGAATTTTTTTTGTCTTCCATATCAATGACGCAGAGTCATTGGGTGCTTTTCACACAAAGTTGAAGGTTTCTATTTACATTTGTAACTCATTTGCTGCAGCACAACTGCTCACAAAAGATCCTGTTCCTCAATCCTGTGAGACCCCACCTGGAAGACTGCATCCTTCTTTGGGGTCTCCAGCACAGGCAGGACATGGACCTGTTGGAGCGAGTCCAGAGGAGGGACACCAGGATGATTGGTTGTTGTATATTCCATGCTGAAATGGTTTCTCAGAGGATGAAGTCTTTGAGTAGCTCATATATTAGTGAGGTCCTTTGGAGGTTTATCCTGTTTTTGAGGAACAAGGGAGGAAAGAAGCTTTAGGTTTAATGATGCATCTTTCTAATGGAACTCTGATCCAATCTAATTCTTTGCTCTTTCCACTTACTTGCATGGAGAAATATATTATTTATTAAGTAATAATTCAAACACAATTTCACTAACATGTATGTTGGAAGCGGATTATAGGCAGATTCAGAAGTAAAATTTACTACATCAGAAAAGGTGATAAATTCTGTCCTGCAGGCAGGGTTGAACATGCTTCTTGGAGGACATGGGCAAGGTCACACAAATACTGCATTCCTGCTCATGCATTTGGTTACTTTCTCACTTGTGGGGAAAGCAACGTGTTGAAATATTCCCATGGATATGATGGAGTGCAGTACAAATGTGTTTTCTCTGCTAGTAAGGCACTACACAGCCCTCCAGAGGTATCCAGCGGAACACAGGATTAGGGATTCTGTAGGGATTGACACTATTTCTTACCTACATGTGAGCTGGCCAGATTTCTGACATTCACCATTTTCTTCCTCTGAATACCTACAGTACTTATAGATGCTAGGCTAGTCCAAGGGCAACTAGATCAAAATAACTTTTAACCAAAAATGTCTACAAACATGCCTCCCCTCCACCTACTGTCTCCTATCACTGACCTTTCCAGTTCTGCTCAGACAGATTTCATCAGATTTCCAGATGCAGACAACATTGTTAGCCGTCTGGGTCTGTAAGAAGCAGCCCTATGTTTCCCAGCAGTTACTTAGTGTACACTGTGCTGCAGACTCCCAGCTTCCCCAGACAATCTTCCCAAACCTTCCAACAATCCAGAGAAAGAAATCACACTTCTCCCTGCTGTCCTCCCAGCATCCTTTTAAGGGAAGATAATGTAGAGCATCTGTAAGCTCCATGTAAAGAGTGACTGCCCAATACATGCTCTACAATTAGCCTCCAAGTGTCAAAAAGATTGCCTTCTAATTATTAGAAGCTAGGGTTGAAACTGTCTTAGTTGTTCCTATGTGTATATAAAAGAAAAAAAAGGGTTCTAATGACATTTACAATTAATTATACAAGATCACAATGTTGAGGGGATATTGCTGTATTGGTGAGGATAATTTTTGTCTCAAACACACAATTCTAGTGCTCTCCTATTGCTCATCTAAGAATATTTTTATTCTTTTTTTCTTCCCCATAGCATCTGTTTTAGAGAAGCAATATGTTTCTTTGCATTAAACAAATGCTCTACATAGGGGTTGTCTGACTTCAATGTTTCAGCTCCTTTCTTTTGTTTATGTGCTTTTCATAGTTGCTGAAAATATTTGACAAAAGGCATATTGCTTACTTTGGTAATTATAAACCAGTAATGATTCTGAATGCTGCAGCTGCAAAGATTTGCATTAGTCTCTTGCAGTTTCCTAACTACGAGCCTTAATATAGTTATGTCTATACCAGGAACACAATAGCATTAGCAAAATTAACTTTCAATTGTATCTGAACACAGTTAAAAAGAGAGGCCTGCACAGTTGGTACAATCCCTATGCAGTTGTCAAAGCCCTTTAACAATCCTCCCCCTCCACACTGCTGTTTTGCATGATGTTGTTAATATCACATATACAGATGGTGTCTGTCTTCCCTGTTAAAGTTGCACAGTAAGAATTATGGAAAAATTCATGTAGAAAAGGACCTCTGGAGGTCTTCTAGTCTAAATTTACTCTAAACAGGACTAGCTTCATAGCTATGCAACATTGCTCAGGGTTGTGTCCTGGGGGGCATCAGGCACAGCATCACCAGCCAGGCAAGGGAGGGGATTGTCCCCTCTGCTCTGAGCTGGGGCGGCCTCACCTCCAGTGCTGGGGGCAGTGCTGGCTGCCACAATATAAAAAAGAAATTAAACTATTGGCGACCATCGAAAGGAGGGAAACAAAGATGCTGAAGGGCCTAGAGGCAAAGCCACATGAGGCAATGGCTGAGGGCACCTGGCCCGTTCAGCCTGGAGGAGACTGAGGGGAGACCTCATTGCACTCTTCAGCTTCCTCTTGAGAGGAAAAGGAGGGGCAGGCACTGATCTCTTCTCTGTGGTGACCAGGCACAGGACCTGAGGGAATGGCCTGAAGTTGTGTCAGGGGAAGTTTCGGTTGGATATCAGGAAAAGGTTCTTCCCCCAGAGACTGAATACTGGAACAGGCTGCCCTGGGAAGTGGTCACAGCACCAAGCCTGACAGAGTACAAGAAGCATTCGGACCAAGCTCTCAGGCACATGGTGTGATTCTTGAGACTGTCCTGTGCAGGGCCAGAAACTGGATTTTGATGATCCTTTTGGGTCCCTTCCAACTAAGGATATTCTGTGATTCCTGGTAAGGGAATAATGATAATTTCCTCTTGAGCGAAGACAACTGCATGAGTTTCTAGGTAGTGTGATGTCATTCAGCTGTTTGATATTAATAACACTAGCAATATTTATGTGTCATCTAAACTGCAGAACTCTCTCTAAACTTCAAGACAATTAGGTCTACAACAATTTAGACATCTGTTGGAAGAGCTGAGAAATCTGATTTGGGAAGATTCCATTTATGGAGAGCCTTGAGAAGAGGGCTGACATGCTATATAGCACCGAATTGGATACTACTGCAGAAACTAAGAGAGGCTGAAGGGGGAATGGAGAATACAAAAGCCAGGAAATGAAGGGTTTGCATTTTGCTGTTCACTTACTGGAGGAACAGCTTTGTTATTTTTATAATCCTTCAGCTTGTACTAGTAAAAGTCTTTTTATGGAATATATTTTCTCAAGGCCTGCTTTATAGATGCATTGTGTAATGCAAAGTATGAACTTTTCAAATAGTTATATTAGCAACCAGCCATGAACCTGGCTCTGTTCTGTCTCAGTTGTACCTTGTATGCTCAGCAGCATATAAAAATTAAAATTGTCCTGAAGAGTCAACGGCTGACTCCTCTGTAGAAGCAACACCTCCAGGTACTGTATATAAGGAGGATGTTGGCTCTGTATCATCTGCTTTTGACCTCATTTTGCTCAAGGAACTCTTCAGAGAAGGTAGGAGGAAGGGGCCGGAATAAATTATGACTGACATTCACTGTGTTTCAGTGGTCCTGTCAGCCAGAACAGTCCCTGTGAACCAGTATTGACACTGAAAAATAGACGAGCTCAAAGACTGGTTTCTTTGAAGACATATTTATTTTGTCAGACCAGAGCCTGACTCTCCCAACAAGAAAGTACGGAAGGGTGGCTGAACAAAATCGAGCTGCATGTGTCTCATAGCAAATGTGGCCATTTGTCCTGATTCTGCAGACCCCTTCTCTGAAATTATATTATAAAAGGAAGGCTTTCTTAGATTATTAAAATAAGAAAATTCAAACACCAGAACTTGATATCAATTACTGGACCTGTGAGTGCTACAATTCTGTACATAGAAACAAAGGCATACATTTTTGGTTGTGCACCATCCAACCAAATTGATTTTAAGCATTTGCCTAAAGATTCATTTCATCATTCAGAGCTTGCTTGATTTCACTGTGAACTGAAATTTTTTTCAAAGAAAAAAGAACTCCATCTTAGTGGTATTTCTAGCTTATGCATCCTTATTTCCTTTTGAAGGATTAGGATACTAGAAGCTTTACAATAAAGCATGAATTGAAAATGAAATTGTCATTAAAATTCTGTGAAATAGAGTACTGCAGAACTATTTTCAGCCAGTCCTTTTTGATTTTCTTCTCATAATCTAGTTGAAAACTGATGTTAATTGTTAAAATGCATATTTGTAAAATTTGTCATGGAAAATGTAACCTCAGCAGGTCTGATCAATGGTTTTTCACAGTCTTTCTATTAACTTACAGAACCAAAAAAGAATATTCTGATTTTTAAATGTAGAATATTTTAAATAGGATTCAAAAAGAGGAAAGGAAAAATGGGACTAAGTTAATAACAGATAATAGAACTCAAATAATTATGTACATTTTTCCCCCTTAAAATTTTAACTAGGCATTTGCTTCCAGCATTGAACCAGTATTGCAAAATATGCAAGAATTATCAAATGACTACAAAGTGAAACTATTTGAATTTTCTCCATATGGTACAAAGCAAACAACAATCTTGACACAAATCAGAGTGCCTGTTTGACATCAGGATTTCTGCCAAATCGTAGGTGGTTGGGACAGCATTCGTGCCTTCTTCCTTCTAAAATTATACAACTTGATTGTTCTGTCAAAATAAAAAGGAAAACTTCATGTAGTTTTCTAACCTGCTGCACTAGCAGAATCTGCATGTTCTGAATCTAAATGTTGACAAGGTCTGAGGCAGGAAACTCGTCTCTCGCAAGAGTGGAGAATGGAGTGATAAATGTATGAGACAGAGACACCACATGAAGACCAATTGTCTGAAGAGAAAAAATATGCATCGGTAGCAATTCTTTGCTAAAGGAGGAGCAAATGTCCATAAACAGAATAATTTGTTCTTAATTCCAAGAAAAGAGAACATAGTGTTCTGCATGAAAAAATATGTTTTTATATGGCATATAGACAGCAGATCACAAAACCCCACAACTCCAGTGATTTAGCAATCCTTTTTGGAGTCAGAATAAGCACAGCAAAAAAACATTAACTTCAACACTAGGCATTTTCACAAAGCTTTTTTCATTAGTAGCCTAATTTTTATAGGTATAAAACATTGTCAGCTTTCTTGACTTCACTTTCTCTGTTACCTAAGGTGCCTGCAGCTGCCAGATCTCAGGCCCTTTTAACACCTCTCAACAGATCATATGCAGCCCAGGTAGAACACGTTATTTAGCACATGATGGATGTCACAGAGAGTGTCTGGAATTCACAGCCTAATGACCTGCAGGCTTCCAGTCTCAGAAGCCATCTTGTATCTAATTATGTCTGGTAACATTTTGTGTCAATTTACAGTTCGATCTTTGTGTCACGATCATTAAGTACTTTCCAAATGACCTACCTGAAAAAAAAAATCACAGATAACACTGTGTGGTAGTTCTGTTTGTAATGAAAAGGAGGTTGTTTATAACTCAACAGAGTATGCCCAGCTGAGGCTTGATTTTTAAGTTGGGAAAGTAGTCATACAACATGCAAACCCTTCCTGCTCAAATCATGGCACATCCGGGTCAGCATACACCTGTAAATCTTCCATTGGGATCTCAGACAGACTCTGAAGGAGTGTTTCTCATTCCAGGCATCACTCTTTGTGTCAGGAAGGAGAATTTCAGCTATTTGAGAGCTCCATCTGCAAAGGATTTTCTTACAGGAGAAAAACCTGTCTTGATCATCTATGAAATGGAAGATCTCTTCTAGAGTTACGTTTGAATGTCTGCAAATAAACAGGAGAGAAGCCATCAATCATGTGTGCATGGTGTCCTCTCATCTGTGTGTTTGGTGTTGACAAATATCATACCTATAAAATCAGTGCAGAAAAAACAGAAAAAGTGTAAGATATGTTATTGAAATAAAATAAGTTACAATATCAAAATTTTCCAGATAACTGGAAAAGTGTTCTATTTATAGGCTGGGTTGGAAGGAAATGACTGAAGACTTTGCCCCTTGTTCAGAAAAAAATGAACATGAAGAGCACATGCAAGGACTAATGATGGCTTATCAGGATCATCAGCAACAGAAAGAGCTGGCTACTTGGCTAAAAAATCTGGAAAAGCTGAGACTGTTCAAAAAGTGCCCACCTCTCACTGGGACCTGATACTGCTATGAGGGAGATTCTCTTCCAAGCAGAGCTGAAGACTTGTAAAAGCTAAGACAGATACATCTAATTTTGTTTTAAAAAGAAAAAAACATTGCTTCAGTTTTAATCTGCAAATTTTTCATATATCATAATGGTAGTATGCTTAGCTAAGTAAGTAATAAGAATCAGAAAAATAATAAAATGGTGGTGGTGGTGGTGTTAGTGTGCAATTATTTATTCCATTTTATGTAAATAAGGGAATTATATCTTTGTAAATGTCAGGTTATCCAGAAAGGTTTTCCAGTCACCATCCTTAGAGTGTTTCAAAAGTCACCTGAGCAAGGCTTTAAGCAACCTCATGTAGCTTTTCATTTAGTTCTGCTCAAAGGTAGAGTGAGACTAGACACCTCCAGAGACCCTTTCAAATGAAATCCTTCTATGGCTCTGCAGCTCTATTTTTGAATAACAGGAGAAAGAAAGAAATGAGAAAACTGTGCACTTTTGAACAAGAAATTCAATGTCCCTGTGGAGTGATTGAGGTTTTGTCTGTCAAAAGTTCCCCATTTTCCCTAACAGGTTGTTTGATGCCAAATATTTAATTAACATGTTTCAGTCCTTTGCTATCTTCATAAAGTTAATGAGAAAGGAACCTGGAATATGCAGCTGTCTTGTTGGCATCCTTAGCATTAGTACAGACAGAAAAAGGATGTTTTTGACTTTACAGGAAAATAATTAGTTAACAGAAAGAAAATATTGTTGTAGCATAAAGAATTTAAGCCCTGAGTCCCCTTAGATAGGAATATAAATATTAGTTGTTAGTGCAGATTCTGCAGAGGATTTTCTAATGTCCTTTCAGGTCACAATTTACTTCATATTTCAAAAAGAGGAGGTACTGTAACACACAGCTTTTCATCTTAGCTCCTTGTTCCTAACTTCATTGCCCCTAATAATTCTGTGACAGAGACAGTAGTGCTGTCAGAAGACATAGCAAAATGCATATTTGGCTGTAGTCTACCGGGGAAATGCTTGCAAAGGTATGATTTTTCATTACATTGTTTCAGTTTTGATGAACTAGTGCAGTGATTTGCTTTCTGACAGTCTCTAGGAGCATCCCATTTGAGGATCCTTTGTGCTGAACTCCATAATTGTGGGGGTTTACTCTAAGTTATCCTGACCTCAAAGGAAAGCTTAATGGAAAGTATCACCAATGGTAATGAGCAATTACACACTGTCCTCCAAGCACACAGGTTTAACTATGTCACTGCCACCCCTCCACTATTCACACACCTTTTGACATGCCAGCAGGCACAAATCTCAGAAGCACAGAATCACAGCATGGGTCAGGTTGGAAGGGACCACTGTGGTCATCTGGTCCAGCCTCCCTGCTCGAACAGGGTCATCCTTGTGCACATGGCACAGAACTGTGTTCAGACAGTTCTTGAATATGTCCAGTGAGGGACACATTACAAGGAGTATGTATACAAGCCTCTTCCTATCTGTGAGTGTTTGCATGCTTCAAATCTGCCCTTTCTTTCACAGCATATTTCCCTGCTGCCTACCACTGCTTCCTTCCCTCCATCCTCTCCATTGATAAAATAGATAACACTTTCTGAACTCACTTAGCCTGCCTTCCCTTCCTGCCATTCAGGGAGCTCAGCTTCTCAGTGGCAGAATTGTCCCTCATGATTTTCTGGCAAAGAAAATAAGAGGAGTCTATTTAATATTTTAGGACAAATGAATTCAGATTTAATTTTGTATTGTGAATATAGTACTTCTGCAGAAATATTCCCTTTATGGCTACAGCTGCCAGGCACAAAATACCAGCAATGCATTAAACCTCTTCAGCCCTTATTTACATTAACAACATGCTCAATTTTCACATCCATTGAATCCACTGACTTTGTTCAGCTGACAAGTAAATGTTCCTATTATCGTACTCTTGATAATGTAGATGCAGTTTCATGAGTATGCATGCCAGGAGCAGAAAGTAAATTATCCATGATGGAGCATCAATTTGAGGCAGAAGCACTCCCACAAAGGTGTTACCTAAAAGTCAAATTCCTCTGAACTTTTAAGTCAGATTTCATTAGTGGACAAAAATATTAAACACCCCTCTGCTTGGTTGCCTGGAAGAGAACCCAGTTCCTTCTCTGGCGCTCTGTGTGCTGAGGGAGCCCTTCCTGCTGTGTTTGGCCATCCAGCTGCTCTCCCATAGATTACTGGGTTGTGCACACCACGGACAAGCATTTCTGCATTTCTAAGAGCACCTCTTCTTTGCAGTCAGCTCTTCAACTTGGCCTTAGCCTGCCTTATGCTGCTGAGAACAGACTTTACCCCTCTTCCCCTTTCCATTCTCTCCAGCCTCCCGACACCTCTGTGGTGTTGAAGGTCTCGCCCTTTCCAATAAGCTGGGAGCCTCCCTGTGCTTTGTGTGCTGGGTAGCTCTGAGGGAAGCAGTGTTTCCTCCTCTCCGAAGGCCTCTGCTCAATCTGGAGCAAGGCAGCCACTAAAAAGCAAAGAGAGACCCTCTTGCCTTGAAACAGAAACACAATTTTTATAGTAGGACGTATCACACAGTGGGCATAAATTAAATGACGAGCAAACCTGTAGGACTGTTCCAGCATCTTTCACAATAGTGAAATTGAACAGGTATTAGAAAAATCTATTATGAAACAAGAAAGGATCCAAAACTATTGAACAGAGGTTTCTGGACACTAAACTAGTTTGGCACTCAAGTGTCAAGCTTCATGACCCAGTTTTAAACATTTCTTCAGTATTTTGTCAAACAGTTTAAAACATTAGGTTTCCAGATATATCCATATTTTTAATCCCCTACATTATGATACATTATTTCATATTTTTGAATCTCTGACAGTTTAAACTCTAAAGTAAGTGGTTTTTTTCAGTTACTTGGTATGACATCTTGAATCACAATTGACAGAGTTGAAGCAGAAAGAAAAGCTATGGGACTGCTTCTCTCAATTCTGCTTATTGATAAATAACAAATGACTCTTTTGTTAACCTCTTAACGTTCAAACTAATATGTCAAATTTGTCCTCATAGAAGTGAGGTAATGGGAAAAATGAAACATACATCAGCAGTTCTTCAGCATAACACTGTAATTGTGAAAAAAATGCAGCAGGCAGCAAAGAGATGTGCTGAGTGTTGCTCCTGAACCTGAGTTTCAAAACAGATATGCTGAGAAAAGCATCGTTTTAAAAAAGGTTATGTTGTCCCCACTTGTTATATTTTTCTGTAATTTATTACCTTTCCCTTAAACCTTTCTCTGAGGAGGAAGAAGCAGATTAGTTTTCAAAGCCTTTAGAGGCTGTAGGTGTGTTTAGATTAAGTCCTGCAGCTCAGCTTCTGGGCTGTATGCCACCCACAAGGAGAGGTGATTTCTAATCAGTTGCCCCGGGATGATTCCTGTACAAAGCACAGCACTTCTCCCTCCAAGGGGTCAGTAAGTCTCCTCACAAGGCAAGAGGGCAGAGGACAGAAATGTTCAAGGAGCTGAAGATTTGTCCCTTCATTGCCCAAAGAATTATACTGAGACTAAATCAACACGTATGAAAGTCTGCATCCTGTTACAGGAATGCCCCAACCATCAAGTATACAGGATTTATTCTCAGCAGCTATCCCACTAGCAAAGCTCATTATTGTGGTGGTGAAGGAAATACATAAAGTGTGTGTTACAGTTAAAGTGTGTGTTACAGTGTGGGGCTCAGATCACCACAGCAGCCCTGCAGCTCTGGGAATGTCCACGAAGAGAGCCAGATGCACAATACTGGTGAAAATGAAAGACCTGTGTCTTTATAGCCTCAGTTTGAAGGTGATCTCGTTCTCAAAATGGGAACAGCAGGTAATCAGCAACCAAGAATGGGTCAGTCACTGTTTAGGCTCCTGTGCTCCGTCTCCTGCCATACAACCCTTCTACCAAGAAATGGAAATTGTCCAACACTGTCAGTGCTCCTTTTCACAAACACCAAACATACACAAACCTTCAGATTTTAAAATGGTCGTGTGTACAGTCATTGTGCTGGTTATACATGTTTGTGGATGTTACTGGCACTGATTTTGTGACATGAGATATTAAGAGACTATGATTACTGGAATTGTTTAATTCTTCCCAATCATCACACTTTTTATTTTAAAAACAGAGTGTAGGAGAAGAAGAGAGCATCATCCAGATTGATGACAGGCATTCATACTGGAAAGCTCAGTCTGCATCCATGATATAAAGTTAAATAGATCTCAGGGACATGGGGAGTATCTAGAAATCAAAATATATTTTTAAAAACCTCGTTTACCTATTGATTTAGGATTAATCAAATACTGTAACCAGTTTGCTTTCCATAACTATTTTCTTCATGTCAAATAGGCAACAGTATTTTCGTGGTTAAAAGATCTCATTTCAGTGGAGCTTACATGAAGAAAGAAGAGATGAAAATAGGGAAGACAACAAGCACCTTGTAAATATTTTCAATGACAATCTAAAACTAAAGACAGAAAAGCATAAATAAAATATTGCAAAAACACTCAATGTCTTTTCATCTAATGAAGGAGCTTTAGTCTCCAATAAAAGTCAGTAATTTTTTTCTGTGACTACACAAGAAAAGTTATATATATTCATTTCTGTTTGGTCTCTTTCTCTGGACTTATTTGTGCCTCTGGAGCCATACCCGAACTTCTGTATTATTTTCTCTATTCTTTCAAGTCTTCCCAAGTTCTCTTACCTCTTCCTCATCCGCATATCATCTGTTGTTGATTTTATCTACTTGCTTGGTTTCAGTCACCACATATGCCTAAGTCGTATATATCTGTCAACTACAAGCGTATCTTGTCCCTCAGCCTTTTCCCTGTCACTGCCTCTTTCTCACTCTGCTCTGCAGGTTTGCTATGAACTCAATCTGCAGACATTTACTAAGTCATTGTATCTGTTCCTGCCTGTTCTCTCCTCTGCTTTCCATATTGCCTTCTGCATTCCTTAGGCCTGCACAAGAGGAGAAAAACACAAAAAAAGAAAGACTCACACAGTCCTTTCATTATATAATGTAATTCATTCACAGTCTTGTGATCTGACAGCACTGCTCTGTGAAATTTTCTGGTTTTCTGGGGAATTTCCTTGACTGTGTTATCCTTGACAGTTTTGTGCCCACCATTGCATGTTTTAATAGAATGTGATGAAAAAGCTCCTTTCTAATCACTAGCATATGCAATGTACTTTTTCTGAATTCTGTATTTTAAACTTCTTAAGCCAATTGGCTTAAGAGAGATTATTTTTGTCTGGAAAATCATCCTGTTTTTAAACTGAAATGGAAGTAACATACCAGCTGAATGAAAAGTATCTGTATATTTTGGAGTATGTAATGAAACTGAAGAATCCTAAACTTTAGGAGAGTTTGACTTGCCTTCATGAATGCTTTGCTTTAATGTTAAATGCAGTATTCTTGGGTAGACTGCTGGAGATGAAGTGAATTGCAAGGATGAGAGATTTGCTCACTTGGCAAAGAGGCAGGTAACACATATACATCTGCTAGCCCTGCTTAAGAGACTGAAAGGATTTGCTTCAGACTGAAAGAAAAGCTAGTTAAAAATTCTGCAATGTTTCCCACTTTTGTCCAAGTGCATTAATACTTATTTGTAGGAAGAGATACAGGACAAAAGGAATAAAATCATATTAAATCTCTGAGTGTTTCAAACTTTATGTTGGCATTCATTCCTAATTGAAAGAATTCCAGTCAGTTTTGTACAGATTCTGCCTTGATGATAATAATTATTAGTTTGCAAAAAAATGCCTGCTTGTATAATGCAGGCTATCATACATCAGCTCTTTTTTTTCTCAGACAGCTGCTCTTTTTCTTTCCTCTGAATATATGCAGGCAGATTTCTGATAGCTGCAGCCTGGACCCAGCTTTTGTTTTCCCTGTGGGGAAAGTTAGGAATGGAGGTGGAAACAATGACAAATGGATGCTGGAGAGTAATCCGAGTCCAGGGGTGGGGGAGGAAGGAAGAATTGTCAGCTATTTAAAAATAGAAAGAAAGAGATTTGCAGAGGAACTGCAGACAGTAGACACGTGGGCTGAGGGTGGGGGCTGAGAATGAAGGGGAGAGGGGAGGTGTATGTAGGAGCAGAAGCTGAGAGGTGAGGCAAGATAATGGGATGAATGTGGGGACTGTGGTGAGGAAGAGGATGCAGCCCTGTGGTCAGAAAGACTTGCACCAGTACGTGCTGGGGGCTGACCAGATGGAAGATAGCTGTGAAGAAAGGATCTGAGGGACTGGTGGACAACAAATTGAATATAAGCCAGAAATGTGCCCATGGGGTAAAGGTGACCAACAGCATCCTGGGCTGCATTAGGAGGGGGAGTGTTGCCAGCAGGTCGAGGAAGCCAATCCTTCCCCTCTCCTCAGCACTGCTGAGGCCACACCTGAAGTCCTGGGTCCAGTTCTGGACTCCCCAGCATGAGAGAGCGACTGAGGTACTGGAGAGAGCCAAGTGAAGTACCAGGAAGATGATTAAATGACAGGAGTATTGCTTATATAAGGAAAGGCTGAGAAACATGGGACCATTCAGGCTCGGGAAGAGAAGGCTCAGAGAGGATTTCAATGTATATAAATACCTGAAGGAAGGGTGCAAACAAGATGGAACCAGACTCTTTTCAGTGCTGCCCAGTAGCAGGACCAGAGACAATGGGCACAAACTGAAACACAGGAGGTTCCCTCTGAACATCAGGAAACACTTTTTCACTGTGAAGGTGACCAAGCACTGGCAGGGATTGCCCAGAGAGATTTTGGACTTTCCAAATCTGGCGATGTTCAAAAGCTGTCTGGACATGGTCCTGAGCAACCTGCTGGGGGACCTTGCTAAAACTGGGGGTTGGACAAGATGAACTGCAGAGGTCCCTGCCAAGGTCCTTTCTGTGACTGTGAATCTTGAGAGGAAAGTGACTCTAGGAGCAGAGTATTAGTACAGTTACAGTATGGAAATTCAAATTTGGGGAACTTCAGATGGGAACATTTGAGGGTTTGTGCTGTAAACAGTAAACTGAAACTCAGGAACTAGAAATTTAAGAACCAGGGTATTTAGGCAGAGAAAGATGAGAACTACATTATGTTATTCCCATTTCTGTTTTGGGAACAGATGAACTAGATAACTGTCCACTTCTGTTACACAAAACTGAAAAGCATGGGAGATAATTTGGTACCTCTTTTTTACAGTTAAGACCATGGTATTTTTGTTACTTAACCTAGGTTTGTTAGAGAGGTCATTTGGGCCTAACATACCTTGACAACAGACTCACCTGCTTTCATACACACACAAAGAGATATGCAATCCCTTCTCTTCTAATCATATACCACAGAGTTAAAAACATTGTGCACTGAAAGGAAACTTAAAATAATGCTCATTGTGCTGACTGCAACACAGCAGCTTTAAGAAAACTTTTCTTAACAAAACAAAACAAAACATCATTTGCTATTGCTGCCAGTAGCGATATATTTTTGAAAGCTTGCTTGCAGTAAATCTGACAGGAAAAACCCAAATCCACAGCCTCTTTTCCATTTTATCAATTTTTACCCAGACATAGCATGAGTCTTCCAATGCTGATCTGCTGTTCTTACGCTTTAAAGTTTTCCTTTGGCTTGAATTCCTTTTTTAACCTCCTGTTGCTTTAACTCACTTCAAGTGTTGTTTGTGTGACAGATATATCTTATCACCTTTGAGAGGCAGGGATTTATTCGCACAGCAGTTCCTTGTGATGGACAGTTGTGTAAATGGAGCAAATTATTCTTTCTAAGAACATCATGGGAGAGATATCAGTGAAAAAAGTCAATCACCAGGTTTCCTTTCCTGGGAAACTTGCCTCTACATCTTCTGTGCTCTATTTCTCTCAATTTTTCGATTATTATTATTTCATTACTACATTGCTACGGCTTCTGATTTTTTCCAGAGAAATCAGCCTCCAATGGGCTGAATATTGCAGATATGTAAAAGAAAAGGATTAAGAAAGAGTTCCTCCACCTGTTTGTTTCTTTTCTCTCAAATTCTCACAGCCTTAAAGAAATTTTTTTCATATGGTCAGGACATAGCAGTCTTTATAGCATCCCAAAATCCAGATATCTTAAGCTTCCTCAGTGCTGCATTTGACTTTTCAGAAATGTCCTCTTAGCAAACTATGTCTACTGCAGGAAGCCAACTGAGCCTTGAAGGATAAAATACTGAGACCAAGACAATATCTTCAGGACCCAGAGAAGAATAGGGGTGGGTGGAACTGCATGGGATACAACCATAAAAGCATTGGCTCATTCCCATACATCAGGCCTCAATTCCTGAGCTTAGATGGTGGCCAGAGAATCCTAGTATTTTTAATAGAAACCAGTACAGCTTTTCCCTTAAAGTGGTGAAAAAAAGCTCATGCAAGGTCCGAAGTCATTGAGGGGAACTCACTCTGGAAAGAATGGTCTGTCTTGCCTAAAGCAACATCCTGGACATCTTAGCGATCTGCATGGAAAATAGTAAGAAAAACATATTGCAAGAGTAAAGAGGCATCAATAAATGCATCCAAAAATATGTTGGGGTTTTGCTGTTGCTTATTTTTTTCTCAAAGGACATAACTGCTGCAGTTGGGGCACATTTGTGACAGGTTTTGTTAAGAAGCCAACTTAGTTTTAGAAGTATGGAGTTCTTTCAACTTACCACCCATTAGTTCATGAACCAGGCTTCAGATCTCACTGTTCTTTGTAGTCCTGCCAGACGTACCTCAGAAGACTACTTAAGAGTAACAAATAGCAAGACAGATTCACAGAACTACTTGGTGAATTCTTGACTCGCTGAGGTAAGGAAGCAGGGCCTGGTGGGGATGACATCCATGTCACTCCAGTGCAGCTTCTGCAACTCAAAATGGTATTTCTCATACAGCTGCCTGTTGTCCTGCAGGGCACTACTGTTAGTATTGGGGCAAGATGATGAAATACAGAGGGAAGATGATGAAAGCTCCTTATATTTGGGGAAGGGAGTATGTTTGCAAGCAGTGGCTTTGTACTATTTAAAGGGACTTCTCTGCAAAGTAAAATGAAGCAGAGAGATAAAGAAACTATCTAAAGAAATTATCTTTGTGAAGGGTAAAAATTCTCAGCTGTGGCTCTTTCATACTGAATTTCAGATGGCAGCCCGATCAGGAGAGTCTGATTTATTCTTAGCCGTTGAAGTAATACAGGTGGTAAATGAACAGTCTTACTTCAGGGAAAGCGTAGAAAGCTTCTAGAGCAAAACCACAAATGCAAGACAATGCTCCATTACAGGTGCAGGCTGCCCCTCAGATCTGCATGGGCTTTTTCAATCAGTGTTTTCCGTCCTTGAGTGCAGATTGGCAACAAGAAGTTCAGCTGCAGAAGTGCATTTCACCCTTCCTGGTTCAAGTTCATGGGGAATGTGGGGCTGGAATAATTCATGCAGATGTTTGAGTGAAGGATAAATGCAAAGTAAAATCTACACCTGGATTACAGAGTGCACAGAATCAGTGAGTCCTGTAGAATTTTGAATATAGGTATACCTGTGGTGAATGCTGAATGTCTAGTTGCAATGTGTTCACCTGCTGCATAGGATAGAGGGATAGTAAGAGGAGGTTTCTGTACATCTCACACTGAGATGTATTTTGCTAACAACAACGATAGAGCAGATTCAGCTTTCAAAAATTAAAAGCATGACTAGGCGCAAATCTAGGGCATGGATCTGGATAGAAAGTCTCTGCAATTCACAGCAAACCCAAGATACAGAACTGTACTACAAAGCTCGGCAAAGAGTTTGGATCTAGGATTTATAGTCAAATATGGCATGAAAGCACAATAAATAAAGGCAGTCCAAGGGGTGGGAGAAGCATCAGTGATTAAGTAGGTTCTAGACTGTAAAGGGCAGAATTATTATAATGTGCCGTTGGGGCATTCCTGCAACTTCACTCAGCAGTAATTGTCACTGAATCTGTAGTGCCTCCAGCACCTCACCCAAACTGCACATGTTCCTACCTTGGCTCTCCACTGTGTTGTCATGTTCCCAGGAGATATTTCAGTGAGTGCTCTGAGTGAAGGAGATCATGGGCACAACTGGACTGTGATGATGAGCAGGTTATGAGGATAGAACAGATAATATGGTATATGAGCTCTAGCAAATACTTTCAAGAAAATTCTCTGCTACCAGGGGAACATCAGCTCTCTTTTCCTACGCTGACGTGGCTTTGGCTCGTAGTTGGGATTTCCACAATGAGGTGCATCAAGCAGATAGCCACAAGTGGACCAGTAGTACAGGCTGCCCTTTTGAAGGTATTCACAGAAAGAACTGGGTGCCTCAGTAAGCTTCTAAAAAGGTGAAACCAAGGATCTGATATTCCTGAATACATTCACTTGATGTGTGTCACTGAAGAAAGGAGTTTTAAAAAAAGTTTCAGAAATATAAACCAAGAACAGAGTTAGAAATATATCGAATGTTTTGGTCAGGCCTGCTATTTAAGATCTCAAAGAGCAAATTCCCACCTTTCTTAATACCCCAAAGAATAAGCTCTATGAAAACCAGTACTTTTTTTCGTTTGAGACCATGGAAAATCAGTACCGATATCGGTTTCTATAGCTGATTTAATGGTTCACATGTTTAAAACCAATAGTACAGTGGATGAAATAAGTGACCTGTACTAACAAAGAACTGACATACAGAAGCCTACGTGTTCCTTGCATCTGTAGTTACCAGGAGTAGTAGAGAAATATATCTGCCCCGGGAGATTGAAAAGTATGGAAGAAGCACAGGGCTAATTATTCCAGCTTTGACCTATGCCTACTGATGCTTTTGGAGATGGCATTCATGGAATATGATGAAATGTACTACACTGTCCATTGTGAAGTAGGAACAATAGTCAATGTCTGCACTCAAAATGATGATTTGGAAACCCCAGAAATTGCAAAAAAGGTCAGGATACAAAATATTCAAAGTCAAATTAGCAGATCAGCCACGTTTAAAAAGATGTAATAATTAACAATAGATGACATAACTAATAATAATTGAATACTTAATTAAGGAGAGTGGATGAGTGTATTTTTGGTCATGTGAGTTCCACTGGTTTTGCACAGAAAACTGGTTTAGAATAGGTCATGACTACTCATGCTGTCTAACAAGAATTTTTTTGTAGCCATTTCATTTAGAACATAAGGTAAGCATATATAGCACTCTGCATGTCGGTCACCGTGTGGCCCTGGTAGATGCCATACATGGTTGAAGAACACGTCTTTATGAAAAAACATGAAAAAAATGCATTTTCTGGAAAAGCAAAGTAAGATTCACTGGGTAACTAACTCACGTTTCTTCTTGCTGACATTGGGATAAGACAGTGTTGAAGATCACTTCAGCTTAAGACAGTGAATTTTGGAAACTGTAATTTAGTAGTAGGGTTGGCCAGAAAACAATTTTAAACAAAAAGTAGTTCTTGACATCTGTTTCAAAAAACCCTGCAACACTAGGTTTTCATGAAGAAGTTATATGTGCAGAAAGTAACCAAAGTAATGAGGTACTTCAAGGATGTATGCCGGCTGATTTTTGAATTTATCTTGCTGGCTTTTATTCCTTGTATTTGATTAAAATATTTATTGGACCAGAGAGAAAATGAAACACTAATTAAGTGTCTTTGTTTGTATCTAGGAAGCCACTGGAGCAGATAATGACAGAAAATACTTCATTAAAAATATACTTATTTTTCCAATTAATAGCTTAGCACCATCTCCAATCAAATAGAAACATGAAATTACCACCTGCAATAATTTAAAAATCACTTAAGTATCAATAATAGGAAGTCTGACCAGAAAATTTTGAGCTGTGCTTGAAAATCATTGTTAGCAAAAATGACATGGAGACCAGCCCCAAAATATTTATTATGTTTAATATTGTTTCATTCTTAGTGTTATATACACACACATGGACATCTGGTTATTTGCCGAAGTAAACTTCTGTTAATTTAATTTTCATATCTCCTATTATATTCATGGAGTCTAACATTCAAGGAGTTTAACAATTCAGGCATGCAAATGCAATCAAAATCTCCATTTGGTTTTTAAGAGACAGAGGGAGTTCTGTTAAGAATTTTAAACTGGCAAAACCTGTCTATCACATTATAATTGGCTCTAATTAATACTGCCAGAAACCTCAGCTATAAAAATCTTTACCAAACACTGAGTCACACTTAAACTGGTGAAAAATCCTTCTCTTGCCCAAGCAAACATTAGAGAAAATCAGTTCCAATGTGTTCCTTAAAACGGAGCACTGATTGACGATTGTAAGTGAAGGCAAACACATCAATACAGAAGAAGTCATTTTGTTGAAATATGGAATATTATGTATTTTCCTAAATGGTCAAAATAGATATGCATTGTATACATAATATATGTATGTTTAGCCTAAATAGAAGAGGCAACCCCCATCCTTTTAAAGATGGAGAAGTGGGACACCAGGAACTGTGTCTATGGAATGAGCCTACTTTACAGGCTGTGAGACAATTCAGCCAAACCTGAGGCACATGAAAGCAACGGTGCTAAACAAAAATCATATAAAAAAATCTACTCATCACACACAGAAATGCAGAAACTTTATCCAGTCAGAGGCACATGGTATCCCTGTCCAAACACAGTTCCAAAAAAACCCTGAAACCTGCTGGAGGCTGGAGACACACTCTTTGGTGGCAGGGAGAAACAACTGTCTACACAAAACAGGGGTACCTACACCTCTCAGGTCTGAGGCCAGTGGCAGGCAGACACTGGGGGAAGAGGTGTCTGACTCCAGTGGAAGAAACTTTCAGTTCAGATAGTGAGATTGGTACCCCTGCACCTACTGCCACTGTTCCTGATGCCCCTGCTGCCACCGGGGTTTATTCTCTTGACCACTGTAGACAGACTTAGAGGATAAAACATTCTCCTTCTTGTTCCCTCTAAATGATGTAAAGAAAGGATATCTCAGACACAATCTCTTGAAACCTGAGGCAATCAAAATAAATCTCACATATGTTAAAAATACAGCTTGTAAAAGAGTCCATTGCACAAACTAGGAAAAATACACAGGCACCATTGAAAAATCTCCCTTTTGCTATATGGCTGTTGGGGAATTTTTAGTGAAATCTTCAAAAAAATTTTCTTTTCTAGCTTTTCCACATATGCTTACTGTAAGTCTATATTCTATTCAAAGTTCTCTTTTGGTATTAGATTACAACGGCACATCATGTTATATACATGTATTACATACACACACACAAAGACTCACAAATTGTGAGGTCAAAGCAATCAAAGTGCCAGAAAATACTAGTTTGGGTCTTTGGAATAGGTGATATATCTTCTGCCTCTGTGTGCTCAGGAAGACACAGTTAGCATCACTGAGAGCCCAAATAATTTGTCAAAGCAGTATTAAACCAGTTGAGGGTCTGGCAGTGAAATTTCAAAATCAGCTGATTCTCTCAGAAAACATAGGTTGAGTCCAAAATGTGTGTGCTTTACACCTCTTTATCCTGTTGAGAAGAACATTGCAGTATGCTGGTTAACAGCTGCCTTTGATCTCGGTCTCATCCATTAGGTGCTGTAGTTCTGGACATGGTACAACCATGTTATACCTGTTACACTACAAATGGTGTTGCAAATGTCTTTTTTTTGGTTTAATTTTTAAAAGTGAGATTCCCATTTGCCTTCTCCCAGAGCAGTGTACTGTACTTTGGGAACCAGCTTCCCCCATGAAGAAAAGAGTCCTGCTATCTGCCATGGTATTGCCCATGAAACCTTAGAAACCATACCCCTGGAGAACTTTTTCACTATGCTGATGATGTACTTACTGAAGGAACAAACCCAGAAAAGAAATTAAGAAAAGGACAACAGGTGGTCATTGACTTCTTCAGTTAAAATTCCCTGAATTTAGACTGTTCTGCTTGTGATAGCCCAAAATCCCATTTTAGGTGACTCAAGATTAAAATATGGCAAATATTCCACTAAACATGGATTACTGGATAATATATTACTCTATTTGATAATATTATTACTCTTGCTAACCATTTCTGTTTTTCTCAATTTTTTCAATCCATGATATTTGTCTTCCCTGGCAGACCAAAAAGAAACTTGGATCCAAAACAGAAAATGGATTTCCTGTTAACTTCTGTTGCATTTATTGATTATCTATTACTGTGACAGTGGGTTTTCATCCCTTTCAAAGACATGGGTAATAATGACAGAGCTTATTCTACCACAGCTGTTTCCAATCATAAAAAAATGGAAGTATGGCATCCCTTATCTTGGGGATAAAAAGAGGGTTATCAAAAATCTCGTGTCTTTACAGAAAACAAGTAGGCATTACACACCCATGTATCAGATCCAAAAAGATGATGGATGAGTATCAAATTCATTTTCAGGAGCATGGCATAGGTTCTTTGGAGGAAACCAGACATTTCTGCATTGTTAATACTTTGGTAAAATTGTTGGCTTTTCCTCAAAGTCATGAGGGGAAGAAATGCATACTGTTGCAACCTGAAAGTAAGATTGCTGTTTGATGTCCCTTGATTCTGGGGCTTAAGTGGTAATTAATAAGTTTGTAATTTTTCATTTTTAAGTTGTGTTTGTTCTAGCCAGTCAGGTCTTCTGCCTTCTGCCTCTGTTTTTCTCTCGTTTCTTTCCCAGGAATCAATGTGTGACTTGGAATATTCAGTATTGTTAGATTATTTGCTAGTTAAGGATAAGTTTTAGTTGCTAACTGTTCTCTGTTTGACTACAACATGGGTAGTTCTCATTGATGTCTTTTCTCAGGTGAGCCTGACAACTTCTAATAGTTCTGAGCAGCTGCTTTTATCTCTAGAATATCTGTACACGTGAACTGCTCTCAGAGACAGAACCTGCTAGATGGTTACACTCAAAATCTTCTTCAGAGCAGAAAGGTACACAAATTAGGGTAGAGATAGGAATGTATTTTTAGACCAATTAATGTTTAATTGGCTATTTTTATGTGTTTCCTTATCATAGGCCACAGCCTTGTTACTTCTTCTAAGCTAAACCCAGAAAATAAAATGCAGCCCTCCCCCAGTCCCCTTACCCCAGAGGGGGCAGTTTGTCCTGCAGTGATTACATAGGAGAGCCAGCCCCCAGCCCTCTGCACTCCCAGGCTGAAGCCAGCCTAGGAAGGCAACAGGCATGTGGCCATCAGGCAACTGGTGCCACAGCTAACACCTGCTAAAATGAAAAAAAGGCCTAACCAGATAAATGAAGAGACTGCAGTGACAGGTCAGATGTAAAGCCTGTGATGCTTTACAAGGAAAGGGTAAAACAGTATTTATGAGGCTACTTATGTTTAGTGCTGCCATGGTCATGGAGGTAGCTGAGGAACAGAAGTGGAGATGATGGTCTAAATTCTTACAGATTGTGTCTTCCTGTAAGTTGCCTCTATTCCTACAGAGGAGCAAGCACCTCAGAAGTTACTTCAGAATGTTACTTCTCAAAAAATACAACATCGAACTTGACATTTTTCAATGTCTAGCCGAGATTATGGCACTTAATGGAAAGGAGACCTGTGATCTTTGCTAGTTAAAACAAAATGCAAGGGCAGGAGATTAAAAAGGCAATGAAATAAAAGGCAAAATTTTTGTGTAGAAAAACAACTATGTATTGTAAATTATGAAAAGGGAGTCCTTATAGAGCTTTTAAAGTCCTTTTGTCCTATAAGTATTTTAGCCAATGAGTGAAAAGTGTAAGAAGAGTGAGAATTTGAAATGGGCAAGCCTAGACCACACACCTTTCTTAAAACTAGGTATATCTGAGTCTCTCTGATCAATGCTGAATCAGATCCACTGAAAGGAAAGGAAGAAATGGGACTTGTACCATGGCGACTGTTCTTCTTTCCATGTTCAGCAAAAAGGCCAAGGTGTGCTTACGAGTGTGCTCAAATAACAATGGATATATGTATCATGAGGACATACATTTCAACAAAGATGAAAGGAAAATCCAAGAAGCTACTGAAGTCAAAACTGCCATTCAAAAAAATTTTAGCCTCAGCATACACAAATCTTTTTTGAAAAACTGTGGCGAAATTTTTATTTCAGAGATTCAGTCTTGAAGTAGTGCCCTAAAGTCTTGTAAAGTAGTGGTAAATTAAAAATGCTCTTGAGTAAAAATGATACAATACTGGCCTATCAACTCTGGGAGAAGAAGAAAAGACTTTTTAAAATGTTCATCTCCAAACCTGTGCTTGAAATGGACTTTAGAAGCTTGTTGAGCATGCAGCTATCTCTGGGCCTTTGTATGTAAAGGGTAAAAAACACTGACTAAACAAAACAAGCTTTTTGAATATTACATGTTGATAGCTCCATATACAGTGTCAGAAAGTCAGTCATCATCCCTGGAGCATGCAATTAAAATTACAAGATCAAACTTGATTACAACAGCGTTCTTGGTGCAAAGGAAAATAATGCCATTTTTATAGTAGATTAAATATTCCAAATATGTTTACCTAAACGTCCTTAGGGGGGGAAAAGAGAGGTGCTGGAAGGAACAAATGAAAATTGCAAACATGTAGGAAATTTTAAGTAAGGTTTAGTTAGAGACCGAACAGTCTGGTTTCATTTCTTGGGTATTTAAAAGATATGCATATTAGTATAGGTGAAGTAATTTAAAAAATAAGTATGAGATGATGCTGGAAAAAACAATTTCATAAGGAGTGATGTGCATTTGTGCATGTAAATGTAATATATTTGTGTGTTTGTATGGGTGCACACAGAGGCCATCAACCTCATAAATTAAATAAAGTTAATGGAGAACCAGGGGTATGGAAATAATTAGTATAGCATAAATCAATTCATGAGCTCTGTGTCAACCCTGACGCTTAAAAAGTAGAGCGGCCTGATGTAATCACTCCCAGTTGCAAGGTAAAGGTTTTATATAAATTACAGAGATCCAGTAAGAAACCCATGCAGATTCTAATGGTTCACTGCTATCCAACAGATGGCATGATGCTCAACTAAAGAGACCCAATGAGTGGCCCAAGTGGCTAATGAGAAAAGTTGGCCACACTGAAAATTTCTCCAGCCTTCCTTGCAAGAAGAGCTGCACACACTCTGAGACCAAGTCCTTTGTTCCTAGATCTTACTGTAGGACAGCTGTCTCCAGTGATGTGCCACCTATTCATTATGCACAGGTGTCCTGGGTTGCAGTGTATTCTATTGCCATCTACATGAACTGTTGACACCAGGTGGGTGGTGTTTCTTGCCTCCACCCTCCGGACTATCGTCTGTTAATGGGTCTTGCCACATGACTCATACATAACCCATTCCGGACAATATTGTGTTAATGGCCAATCAAGGCCTTACCACATGACTGGCAACACTGCATCATCCCATTGTGGGATGCTCCGCCCAGAGGGAGGAGACAAGCATTCCATCCTGGATATAAGGTGAGATTGCAAACACCACGGGAGCCCTGTCTACTGGCTTCCCAGAGGACAAGAGCTACCACTGGACTTTCAGCTGGAGACCAGACTGCTGAATCACCACTTCAGCTGAGCTACTACGTTTGGACTGCTACCACCACCCCAACAGGGTGTCAGGTTGTATCTGACTTTGTCAGTGCTTTTCCTTGTATTATTTCACTTATTTTTAATTTTTCCTATTGAATTTTATTCTGATTTACGATCTCCCACTGGCTTGTTTTCAAACCAATACAACAGGAATGAGGTGACAGGACCCAGGGAAGTGCTCAGAACTGGAACTCTTATGAAGAGGGCATCTGGCATCTTCTCAAGGTGTTAGTTTTGTTTACTGCTGATAGAGTTCCAGCTGTGAGACTTGAATTTGTTCTGAGAGAACCCTAAACATCTTCCTGAACTGGGAACTTAGGATAAGCAGCACTCTAGCTATCTGCCTTCTTCTGGACCCTTGTAGGACTTCAGCAGGAGAAAGATGCACAAAGACTGTGGGTATGAAACTGTTCTGAGTCCTGAGATTGCCCCAACTCCTTCTGCATGTCTAACTTAGAACTCTACATGCACAGTGGGACTCCCCAGACGTGATTCTTCTCCCGCTTCCCTCAGGAGGCTGGGAAGATGCCAGGAAGATTCTCAGATCTTTTATTTTCCCTGTGAGACAGCCATGTCCCAAAATACAATAACATAATTCATCAATTCCAGTACTCTTGGGCCTGCAAAACACTTGGAAGGTTTGCCATTGAAAATGTGATCATGCATAAACATATGGAGCTTGTTAATAACAAGAAGGAAAGTAAAGTAAAATAGGCATTATATTTTGCTGAGTTTTAAAGAATATACATTGTTATATTCTAAAATAAAATTTGAATGTTACTTTGAAACCTATTATTGAACAGCGTAACATACAGATTTCTGCTGAAGAATGTTTGGTTTTCTAAGAGTTTGTTTAAAAAATATTCATAGCATTCTGATTCCACTGTTATGGTTTATGCAATCTTTAATGCATTCCCATTTCTCAACACTATTTACAATATTTAACTAAGAAAATCTATGGCTATCCACTTTGAAGGTTACTGAGACCTATTAATAATTGCATTTTACATGCAATTTCCTTGAGGTTTAATTTCCAGTGTGCTGCTAAATAAAATTAGATACTTAGCCCTGCTTCAAAGACCTAATCTGAAAGTAAGTAAAAATAAAAGTTAATAAAACACTGCTTTGGTATTCCCTTATTCTCTCTCATACATAGACACTGTTTAAATTGAAATAATTAGGCAAAGCTGATAATATAAACACATTTCAGCACCTAGACTTTCATTATTTTTATTTTACTCCTTTTTTTTCCCACTTGCTAGCTCTGGGACATAGGAGCTAAATTATCAGTAAGCAAAGTCTGTGTGTGTTTGGTTTTGCAAGCCTGAATTTTCACACTGTAGGCAGATGAAAGTCTTGAAAATACTCTTATGCAGTACAAGTAGATATCCTATCTATTTAGAAATTTGACCCCATAGGGAAGGAAAGAGCAGGTGGCACAGAATGGATTTAATTATATCACTTATAGCAAGAAGCATGCAATAAGATCCCTTGGATACAGTTATTAGCACCTGTCACCTTGTGGGTCTGAAAGTGGATCTGTTTTCTGTTAGACCTATTAAACATTGTAAACTGCTTTAGGCACAATTACTAAAAGAGAAATGTTAATATCCAGCTATTAAACTGATATGGAGACTTGTCAGCTTTGTACTCAACAAATGTTCTCGTAAGATCACAGGCTTCATAGCAGAGAGTTACAGATCTCTGTTGTATGATAACTGTTAAATATACAGTAGGAATTTTCTGCTTGGGGTCTTGGAACTCTGAGTTATGCCCTCAGTCTCTTGGGTCCCTACAAAAGTGACTTGGTCTCACATTTTCACTGTAGGTCACAGAACAGCATTCTGCAAAGCCAGCCAGACTAGGTCTGATTAACTGGTCTGGATGCAGGTATCTGTCACCACCACCATCTTTTTTTTTTTGCCCACTTCTGGAATGATGATACTGAATTCCTTCATTTTCCTACTTATTTAGGAACTTGTTCACATAGTCACAATACAAAATCTCTAATTTCATAAGTGATTTCCCTGGCAAAGAAATTAATTTTATGGTATATGTCAGTAATCCACTTAATTAAATTTAGCAAGATGGAATCCCAAGGTGGCTCAAAGTCATGAAAACTTATGTTGTTATAGCACTGTCCTGCCTCAGAAATCATATCAGTAGGGAGTGATCGGGAAACTAATTTATCTGAGCAGTGATTCTCTTCAGTTTTGTCTCGTGGAGGTTTTTCTGTGGTGAAAAGTAAAGGAGGCCATTTCATGTAGAGATTATTTAATGGAAAATGAACTACCTGCTGCGAGTAAGTTTCTCATTGATAAACCTCCATGGAGAAAGTCATGCCTGAAGGACTTAATGCTAACATTGGCTGTGTCTGAGCTCAGAAATAATATTTCCTTAAGGAAATCACAGCCTAGATGTTAGCAATAAGTAAGGATTTTTAATGGAGGTGCTAGCTGTTTCAAAGCAGAAATCTGGTTTAGGTGACAGAGGGACTTAGATGGTGCTGATGGTCAGTTTTATATGAACAAAGTTGGGTAAAAAACTGATTTTCTGGTAGATATGTGAGGGATCTGTAACAGGTCAGTGCTGGAAAAAAGGGGTTGCTAGCCTTGAAACAGCATATTGCATTCTTCAAAAGGTTCAAAAATAGCAAACGTTCTAGGCTATGAATAGCTTTACTCAACAGTTGTTCAAAACTAACAGAAAATTTAATCTCTGTTCTTCTCAATTTACTTTAACAGTGAAATCCAAGAAGACCTCAATTTTTCATGAATGAAGAAATTACATTACATTGCTTCTTCCTTTTATCAATTTCTTGCCAAGAACTAGGCTGAGAGAGGTAACAAGCGTCCTTGAGGACTAGGATATTTGTAGAGTCCCTTTGTCCTGAAAGGATCCTGTCAAACAATTGCTACAGTGGTAGAATATGTTCACAGCTATTCAATAGAATACGTTTTGCTACCAGAAAGCTGAACATGGCCTCTGAGTGTTCCCGCTGCAGCATCACTGTCTGCAAAAATAAACATGTAGTGAGTTTTCAGTGTTTTGAACCAAAGGCTTCTGACAGACATTAAGAGAGTCAAGTCAGCAGAGAAGAGATGTCAAACAGTCCTGTATTAATTGTAGATCATCAGATTTGTGGAGTTCAGTACTGATGGTACTGTGACTCCCTGATTACTTACACACCATGCTGATTGGCAACAACACACAAAACACCTTCTAGGGAGTAGGAATGTATTTATTTGAGTATTTATACTGCTGCTGCCTCAGGTTCAAAAATAGGGCTAGTCCACCCACCAATTGCTTTGCAGAAATTAAAAAACCTTGCCGTTTGGCTGGTATGAAACACCTGAAAAGTAGCCCTGATGACAAGTTAGGGAGCACTTGCAACACAGTCTTACTGCTAAAATATATATAAAAGACAGCATAACAAGAGCTGCAAAGATAATTCACACACACACATAAACCAGAATTTAAATGGTTTTTGTTAAGAGAGCACTTCATTTAATTTGTCATGAGTGTATGTTATTTCCTAGGGATTCAAAAAGTTAACTTCAACTGCTTACTTTACTTAGCAAGAAAGGTGATCATACCTCTCACTGAGAATTTCCCGAAATGAACTCAGATTAACATCTTATTACAGCTAACGAAAACTGAGCCAGAAATCCAGCTGTCAGCCTGAATAAGCGGGGTGCTCACGAACCTGAGAAGTCATCAAATCTTGTCTATCATGATCATAGAGAATAAGAACAGGATGAGAAGATCCCGAGGTGAGCCACTAGTCCTGTGGCACAATGCTACACCAGAAACTGAAAATATAAATACTTAGAGTGCAGGGGTTTTTGGAACCAGAATGTGATAAACCATCCATGTAAAAGCAAATGAGTAACCAGAGTAGGGGCACCCTGTTTTGGAAGATAGAAAGTTTACTAGTATAGGACTTGTTTATTTTACCCATCTAGGAACCACCAAAGTTTGTCTCTCAGCTGATTGGTTGACATCAGTCAGGGAAAAACTATGATGATATGATTTAGTTTTATATAAAATCTGTTTCCACTGTGAAATATCATAGAGTCATAAAGCAGTTTGGGGTTGAAGGGACTTTTCAAAGTCCAGTCCCCTGCAATGATCAGGGACATCTTTCAACTCCCTCAGGCTGCTCAGAGCCCTGTCCAACCTGACCTTGATAGTTTCAGGGATGGAGCATCTACTACTTCTATGGGCAACCACTTCCACCTGCATTGGCTTTTTTACACCTTAATTATAAAAAAAAGTCTTCATTGTATGTACTCTGAATCATCCCTCTTCTAGTTTAAAACCATTATCCCTTGTTTGATTGCTACAGGTACCTGCCCACATCTTTCTTATAAGCTCCCTATAAGTATGGAGAAGAGGAAACAAGGTCTCCCCAGAATGTATTCTTTGCCTTTATGTCTCTATTGACCCAATAAAGTATGAAGAGATATAGAAATCTCGAGTATCCCATTGATTAAATTTTGCAGGTACAAGCAGCTGGGGCTCACCAGTTGGTAAAACCCATTAAATCAATGCAATCTGTTCTGCAAGGCTGCTGCTCTGGATACTCCTATTGATCTGGTAAGATTTTCATTGTGCAGTGCAACAAGTGACAAACAACTGTTTGCCGTGGGAGCACAACAGACTCCTCTGAGCAGGCTGCTAATGGTCGTGCTCTAATCCTCCTACTCACGTTACCAGGAATCCCCATGGATATAGGAACTGACTTCCACCAGTCCCTGTCCCTCCTGCCCATGTGACAAGAAACTTAACATTTATCATGCAAAGGCTTATGTCAATTAATAGGAAAGGACTGCGATTGTCACGGAATCACGGAATCATTTGGGTTGTCATGTGATGGAACATGCAGGCAATCCCTGCATTATGATGGGATGTTCACCTGTGTGAATTCAAATATATCATATTTTTCTGTCACGTTTTGCAATTTTAATGCTATTGTCTTTGAATCTTTTGGAGAAAAAAAAACCAACTTTTTTCGTCTTCCTCTATTCAATGTGTTGCTGCTATCTAATCAGCCTGAGATTATTTCCTCTGATCCACTTCCTCACTCATGCATCTGAGTCTTGTTTTCTTGCTTGCTTCTGCAGCTGCAAATATCAAAAAGGACTCTTTTCCAATGTAAAGCACAGCTATGGAAAGATGAGGGAAGCATATGCTACTTGTGGTTACTCCTGCATAAATGGTACCAGTGCAATATACATTCTCAGCATTAAGGAAACTGGATACACTTCTTATATTTTTATTCAAATCCATCAGCTACTTAACTCTAAGGACTACAAAGTAACAGTGAATATGGATTAAGTTTTTGAGGGAGGAATAACAATTTGCATAAACATAGCATGAGAAAGAGCCACCTAAGTAAACTTTAACAAGGAATATTCAGGATGGAAAAACATCTTGTGATGACCACAGTAGTGAAGCAACCGGGATAGATAGCACAAGAACATCTCCATCATTTGAACCTGGAGGACAGGTCTTCCTTGAGAACAGGTTAGAGAAACAGTCTTTAAGAGTGACCTAGATTTAAGTGTTGAGCTGTTATGACAAACAGGATGGACTAGAAGATCTCTTGAGATTCCTTCCAGTCCAGTGATCCTGTAATCTCTCCTTTGTTAGAATTTAGCAATTAATAAAATCATTACTGTTGCTTACTTGACCTTGGAGGCCTCCTCCCACAATTGTTTGTTCATGCATGGTCTGGTCACATATATCTCTGTAGCAATTACAAGAGTAATTGTACCTGTAACATCCTGAAGGGAAGATTGATTGTAGCTTGTGTGAGTGGAGGTCAGCAAACTGGCTGAGACTCCAACCCATTCTCCCGCCCTCCAAAGGTTTTATTTTGATGTACTGTAATATGTTTTATAAAAATCCATTACTCTCATGCTCTAAACCAGGAGCTTCACCTCAGTCCGCTCCTTGATGTGTGACAATACAATTCAAAAGAAAGGACTAATCAGGTAGTCTAAATATGTGCTTCATCTCCTACCTAAAGGGCATGTGGTCTCCCAAAACCAGACGTAAATCAGCCCTGCAGTAAATTTAAGCCAAGCCTGAAGCAAGCCTTCTGGCTGCAAAAGCTGTAACAGATTGCCTGTATCACTCCCAGGTGTAAGCACAGAGCCTGTTCTCTGCTAGTGCAGTCTGATCCTTGCATGCTGGGGTTTTTCTGTTTGGCTTTTCATTTTGTAAAACAGCAAATTTCAGCTGACATCACTATTAAAAAATTGTCTTTTGTGTGACCGGAGTGAATCCTGTTATAATCTGTCATGGGCTACCTGTAACCTCAAGTCTTGTTTAGGAGCTGTCAGTTGCTCCTTCTCAGAAGCTGGTGATGGGTACCTGATGGTTGTACTTGACAGCAGGTGCTCTAAGGTTTTGAAGGCTTGAGTGACCCTAACTTTTGTTATTTGCTCATAATCATGTTAAAAATTTATGAATCTTGAAATAGAGATTCAATAGTTGTGGTGAATGAAAAGTTGCTCAGAGGAATATTCACTTTGAAAATAAAATTCCTGTGTTGGTTTGCTACATTCCATGCATGAGGAATGCATGGCCCCTTATAATTTTTGGCTGTAATTGTTCCAATGTGTGGCACTAATTCAAACAATACAATTACACAAAGGATAAGATCGACGATTCTATTTTTATTTCAGACAATTCTTGGTCTCTCTCTGAAAATAACTGATCAGTTAAAAAAGAAAAAAACAACCAAACAATATCACTTATAATATTTTTAAAACTTAAAGCCTACTTTGTACCTTGTCCTCTGTATCTTCTGCAATCTATTTGTATATGACTGCCCTTCACTTTTATTTTGGCTAGCACACTTTATTTCTTACGCTTTTAAACAGATTGTCATGAGTACAAATATGCAAACTGATTACTGGAAAAGAAACTATGATTTTGCTGTGAAAACATATAGTGTCTTTTTGTTCCATGGAAAACTTAAGTAGAATAGTTCACCTTTCAGAACAGACTAAGAAACATGCTGAGCATATTGAAATATTCATAGAAACCTCAGAAGCTGTAGTTCAAAGACTTTAGAGCAGATGTATTAAATTCTTTTTAAAAATCTACTCCAGAAATATTTTTAAGGAGAATCGCCAACCATAGGACCAAATCTTACAAAGATAAAGTATCAGACTAAAACTCCAGAAAGCAGGGCACAGCAAAACCTCTCTCAATTATTTTTGATCAGTCTTGGGAATTGGAGAGGTCCCATCTGACTGCAAGCTGGCAAACATTGTCCAGGTTTTCAAGAAGGGCAAGAAGGAGAACCCCAGAAACTACAGGCCTGTCAGTCTCACATCAGTGCCTGCTGAAATTATGCAGATCATTCTGGGAGGTATTGAAAAACACCTGAGAGGCAATGCAGTCATTGGCCACAGCCAGCATAGCTTCATGAGAGGAAAGTCCGGCTTATCAAACCTGATTTTTATTTTATAACAAGGTAACCAGTCTAGTTGATCAAGGAAAGCCAACTGATACGTTCTTTTTGGATTTCAGTAAAGCTTTCAATACTGTCTCTCACAGGATTCTTCTGGACAAAATGTCCAGCACACAGCTGGATAAACACATCATGCCATGGGTGAGCAACTGGCTCACGAGTTGGGCACAAAGAGTTACAGTGAATGGGGTGACATCAGACTGGTGACCTGTCACTTGTAGGCTTCTGCAGGGCCCCATCCTCGGCCCTGTGCTCTTCAACATCTTCATAAATTACTTGGACACAGGGATGGAAGGGATATTAACAAGTTTGCAGATGATACAAAACTGGGAGGAGCTGTTGGCTCCCTCAAAGGCACAGGCCCTGCAGAGAGACCTTGAGAAATGAGGTGGCTGGGCAATCACCAACCATACGATGTTCAACAAGAGAAAGTCCCAGATTCTGCGCCTGGGACGGGCCAGGCCTGGATGCATGAACAGACTGGGGAACAAGAGGCTGGAAAGCAGTGACATGGAAAGGGACCTGGGAGTCCTGGTTGATGGCAAGTTGAACATGAGCCAGCAGTGCCCTGGCAGCCAGGAGGGCCAACCCTGTCCTGGGGGGCATCAGGCACAGCATCGCCACCCGGGCAAGGGAGGGGATTGTCCTGCTCTGCTCTGAGCTGGGGCAGCCTCACCTCCAGTACTGGGGACAGTTTTGAGTGCCAAAATATAAAAAAGACATCAAACTATTGGAGAGTGTCCAGAGGAGGGCATCAAAAATGGTGAAGGGTCTTGAGGGGAAGCCGTGTGAGGAGCAGCTGAGGTCACTTGGTCTGTTCAGGCTGGAGGAGACTGAGGGGAGACCTCATTGCAGCTACAACTTCCTCGTGAGTGGAAGAGGAGGGGCAGGCACTGATCTCTGCTCTGTGGTGAGCAGGGACAGGACCCAAGGGAATGGCCTGAAGCTGTTTCAGGGGAGGGTTAGGTTGGATATCAGGAAAAGGTTCTTCCCCCAGAGGGTGGTTGGTCACTGGACAGGCTCCCCAGGGAAGGGGTCACAGCACCAAGCCTGACAGAGTTCAAGAAGTGTTTGGACAATGCTCTCAGGCACATGGTGTGATTCCTGGGATAGTGCTGTGCAACACCAGAAGCTGGACTCAATGATCCCGTAGGGTCCCTTCCAACTCAGCTTATTCTGTGATTCTGTGAAATAAAGCGTAAGTAGCAGGTATTTATGGCCAAAAGTGAAATCCTAAAATTTTTGGGTTTTTGCTTTCTGCTATTGGAAATAGAAAAACTCTGCAACTGCATGTGTCTGTTTTTCATTTAGTACTTCCCAGTTCTCTACATTTTTGCTTCTTGGCATGCTTAAATATGCCTCAGAATCAACACATCTGAACAGTTCAGAAGGTAGCTAAAACAAAAGACTAGTGTTCCTCTAAATGTCTTAGGACTTGCTGAAGCAGATGCAATCTGAGACCTGTTAATATGCAAGAGAGGGCTTCTTGCAGTGGATTTTTTTTTTCCTCATAGGTACAGGAGGAGACAGAAAACCTCTCCCTTCATCCCTTTTTTTTTTTTTTTTTTTAAGTTTTCAGAGCAAGTGTGGGAGACCTAGGTCTGTTTCATTCCTGTACATAGCATAGTGTTGAAGGGATTCTACTGCTCATTGCATGCCCCCCAAAAGATGCCTGAAGCATTAGCCAGAGCAGACTGGAAAACAAACCTTGCTGAAACTATCCTATTTTGTGGAAACATTCAAAATTTCTTGGCCAAAATAATGAAATCTCTAACTTTTAGTAGTCATGGGAGAAGAGGACCTGGTCTCTTGTCTCTGTTCCACTGGCAGTATTTTATTCTGTGAGAGGTTGTAAGTTGCCTCCTGTGAAAGGACCACAACTGATTCCTTTATTTTCCCAGTGAGTTTCCTAAATATATAATACAAAATCTTCCTGTTGTCTCTGGATCAGTAAGAGTTCAGCGTGTACAAGTTCATGGTGAACTAGTTAAAATAGAAAGGGAATACAGCTCTCCTGACCAACCCTGCTCCCTCCTTCACACAACACCTATACACTAACCCCTAGACAGAAATATGAGTGTGAGATTGCAGAGAGGAAGGAAACCAGATTGGTTTCCCATATATGAATGATTGAAATGAAAGAGGGTAGAGAAGAGCTGTCAGGACTATAATAGCTTGTCATCTTTCAACACGCCCTTTTGAAAATAAAAGTGATTCCTGTTTATTTCAAGCTTGTGTGGCCTATTTTAAGGGGACATGGTATAGTGGTCAAGACCTTTCTAAGACCCTGAGTTAGTCATCAAGGACATGGAGTAAAATTCAAGTAATAGCATTATTTTTTGGTATTTTCCAGCTGACTACTACCGGGGTGCAATCTGAGACTGGAGCCCACCCTGGGATGGCCACTTCTCCCATGCACTACTTAAGCAACACATGGCTGTGAGTACTGACTGCTCCACTGCCAGCTAGTTGCAATGATGTCCTTTGTTTGGAGTCTTTAAATCCGAATCAGGAAAGAAGTTCTGTTCAATGATATCCATATTCTTCCGGAGAAGAATACGACATCAGTAAATGTGGAAAAATAGCAAACTGGAAATTTTTGGTATTCCTTCATTCCTATTCCTCATCTTAGAGACTTAAAAACACATTCTCACACAGACCTTACAAATGGATCAGAAATTTCAATTAGCAATTGTTTCAGAACTCTAACAGATAACCTAAACCTCTGGGTAACTGTTGGTATAAGCATGTTTGTGCTCTCTAAAGGTGCACAAAGTTTTGTGCTATTGGGGGCAATCATGGATTACAGTGGTGTTAATCTAAATATGGAGGAAGATTCTCAAGTGACAATTTATACAGTTGCATCTCTATGATTGCATGCCTGTCATCTAGGGTCTACCTCCTGTCTTATTTATGATCACTGGTAGGCAAAACTGTGATGTGACACAAAGTTCAAAATCATGTGTCGAGTTGTTCTACTTCACATTTTTGAAGTGAGTACAAAGTGCTATGTTTCCACAGAAGTTCAGTACTAATAGCTGGACCAAAAGACTGTTAAGCAGGGACACATAGGCAAACAGCCCTGTAGTTACAAGCACTCTTCAATATAATCAAGTTATCTCATGGCTAAACATCCTAAATGTGCCACTTGGATTTAGGTTTAAACCTCAGACGCAGATGAAATTTGCAATAAGCAGCCTATTTCTAAATTCTCAGTAAGATGCCAGAGGCACAAATCCTTCATCCAGCTCCCAGCATTTTAAAATGGGAATACTAACTGTGAGAGGAAAACACATCAAGATGTGACATTCTGGTTCCAGTGGGACTGTTTCAGGAGTAACAGAAACCCGCTCTTTTTCCTTAGCTTAAATACTTCAACTGTTATTGTTTCCAATGGGTCAGAAATCCTTAGGATCATTTCAGTACACTTATCATAGAGAGTGATATTCCATTTTAATTTATGCTGACATAACCAGGGAGGTGATAATTTTTGTGAAGGAGCTAGATTGCTCTACTGATACAAAACTTCTCCTTCATTGTGCTGAGGCCTTGAGATTACACCTGATTATAACAGGCACAGCAGCTAAGGAGTTCCAAAGACTGGGAGAGTGCAAGTGTCGTGCCACCATGGGATGCAGAAAGCCAAACAGTGCAATTGATGCAACAATTGGCTGGTTACATTATAATAATCCCAGAGGGAAAACAAATACACAAATGAAGCCCCTGAAACCATTTTTCCCCCTTTCTTTTCTCATGCTCTCCCTTCACCTCTCTTTCTGCTCCGTTGTGCCTCATTTGTCATTCAGGCAGCTTCCATTACTATAATACAGTCCAAAAATTTGCAACTGGTTGGAAACTTTATGAATATTTCAGTGTTACACCCAAACCTTGAAATATATTACTGGAGAAGAATAAGACAGACTAAAACCAAATGACTTTAAAAAGCACTGCTGTGGAAACTGAAGTTGTAGATCAGCGTGAACTCATAATTACCAGTTACAAACAGATAAAATAAGGTAGATAAGAAGAGTTCAAACAGAAACTTTTAAAATGTCTTATATAACTGCTGAATTTTCCGGTGGCTGCACAAGAATTACACCTCACAGCGACTAGGAAAAACAAACCCAATGACACTGCTGGGACATAAGGGCGAACATACAAACTGACTAATGCAAAGGGCTGGTTTTCATGCAATACAAAATACATGACACTAAAATGCTTTTGTTTTGCTTAAAGATCATGTCAGTGTCATTGCTGATTGCATGACTTTTAAAAGCACATCTCTCTGAAAGGGATGAGCCCCAGAGCACACACTGAAGTCACAATTCCCCATTTCATGTCATGGGCCAGGAAACAAGGAGTAGTTTTCCTTGCCTCTTCAAGTTAAGCACGAATCAATCCTAAAAATTCTGGGACTGGTGGAGAACAAGGGAGAGAGTTTTAGCATGAAGGCAACTCTCACGGGAAGGATAGGGGACCTATGTAGAGTCTTGATGTTGGTTTCTTCAGGGCAACTCCCATCAATGAGTTGGACGTTGAGTGCAGTCAGCTGAACTCCCAGAACAAGGGAAGCCTGCTGGGGGCCCTGACACTTCACTGGAAATTGAGACATCTTTATAGGCAGATGTGAAGGATGCCCCAATTTATACAGCACATCAATGTCAAAGAAAGTGTAAGACTCTGTTGGGAAGCAAAAGAGCAGCATTCATTTAGTGATTAAACTTCCATTACCTACAGGCTCTACCTGTTGTGAACTGAACCTGAAAATATAGGACTAACAATCCCATTCATGCTATCCATTTTCAATAGAAACATATTTTATTCAATAAAATAGAATTTGCAAGTCTGTAAAGTGTCTTCTTATAAATGTGTGTTGTTAAGCACTCTAAGAGTGATTCCATTCAGCAGTCACTTACAAGGGAACATTTGTATTGATTCCCACAGGAGGGATTACAGGAGCAGACCACAAGTATGTGCAACCTCTACAGTTTAAAAACATCATTTATGTCAATGAGGCAGTTGTCATATATAACTGTACACTACAAAAATACTTTGGTGGTTTTTATCAGCATGGGAAACCAGTGAAAAACATACCCTCAGTTAGGAAAACACTCTGACTTTGGGCTTGTGACTCCCATGAATTATCATTTTCACCTAGTAGTTGAAGGAAACCTTACTCATACTGTCAAGATTTAGTGCTTTCATCTGAAATCTCTGATTAGCCCAATTATCTATAGAATGTGGGTAGTTTTAAAAATTGCATAGATTGCAGTAAGCTGAGAGTAAGCACACAGAAATGTATTGGGGAAAAAACCCATCCAGAGTCTTTCAGTAAAAAACAAGCACCAAAATAATTAAAATGCAAGAACTTGGGAGATTCCTGCATATGAGAGCTGACATTACTGCTTCTCAAGGGGATTCTGAGATTAATTAAGTAGGATCTATTCCTTTATAACTAATTGTGTCATCATTGTTAATCTTTTTTCATTTTTCCTGCTGCTTCTGGGAAGTGTAGCTTGCACAGCAAAACAGTCAGCCCCAGAAATGAAACAAGGGTTAAGAATTTCTGCGAAAAGAGAGAACAAAGAGGTTAGGGGTTGATTTTAAGCCTGCAGTTGACACAAAATATGGAGGGGGAGAAGATAAACAAAAATGGACAAGAGCCAAGGAGCAGGAGGAAATTTCTTTCTATCCTGTTTCCCATTAACCTGACTCATTGGAAATGCCCCTAGACTAAGCTACATGCTTGTGCAATCTTCCACAAACAAGAAGTCAGTATCTCGTCCTTGACACAAAGATGTTCAAAAGCACAGTCAGACACCATAAACAGAGCGATAACATCTAATCATTAAGATGTCTGCCTAAATTTCAAGGTGGGAAGTGAAAGTAATTATGGCATATGAACAAGGCTAATTTTGTGTGCAAAGGAATGCTAATTTTGCTAATTTGACATAACTGAGAAACCACACTAGGAGCTAGTGAGATAAAACAAGGAGCTAGAGAGTCTGCTGAAGAAGATAGTTTGCTTCTGTAGAAGGTTACTGTTTTGTTATGCTGATTCAGAAAAATCACAGGAAGACTTAGGCTGGAAATTACCTCCAAAGGCCATCCAGTCTGGCCCTGTCACCCAGCAGGCTGACCTCCTAAGTTAAATCAGCTTGTTTGGGGCCTTGCCCTGCTCAGTCTTGAAAACCTCCAAGGGCAGAAATTCCATCAACTCTCTGGTCAATCTGTTCCAGTGCTTAACCACATTCATCACGACTTTTTTCCCCTTCTTTTTCATTTCTATACTATGTCTTTTGTCTACACCTACATACAGATTCCCATCTTCTCTATCCTGACAGGGGTTTCTGCCATCCATTATGCCAAATACAGACATGACAATGCATCTATTCAAGGGCTGAGGAAATGAAAACTGTAGGGGAGGGCAGCTAGAGGATATCTCCGATCTTGTGAGACCCTGCCTGGAGTACTGTGTCCAGCTCTCAATCCCCCAACATAAGAAGGACATGGAACTGGTGGAGCAAGTCCAGAGGAGGGCTGTGAAGCTATCAGAGTGTTGGAGAACCTCTCCTGTTAGCACAGGTTGAGAGAGTCGAGGTTGTTCAGCCCGGAGAAGAGAAGGCACAGGGGAAACCGCAGAGCATCTTCCAGTACCTAAATGGCACCAACGAGAAAGCTGGAGAGGGACTTTTTACAGGGGCATACAGTGTTAGGAAAGGGGACAATGGCTTCAAACTGAAAGAGGGTAGGTTTATATTAGTAATTAGGAAGAAATTCTTTACTGTGGGGTAGGTGAGGCACAGAGAAGCTGTGAATATCCCTCCCTGGAAGTGTGCAAGGTCAGGATGGATGGGACTCTGAGTGACCTGGTCTAGTGGAAGGTGTCCCTGTGAACTTAAAAGGTACCTTCCAACCCAAGCCATCCTATGAATCTATGATTCTGTGACATCTTCTTATAAGCTATTGCTTTTGCAGGTTCTAAAATAGAACTCTTTCTTCTCCATGCACAAGAATATTGTAGGCCATGTAAAGCTGATTGCTTAAAGTATTACTGAATGTATTAGGAACAGCTGAGCTGAATTGCAAAAATCACCACATTAGATCAGGTCTGTAGCAGCCATATTTATAGCAATGCATGCATTTTAATATTTAAAGAGTGGCAAAATCATGATTTCTCTACCATTTCAATATGACAAAACTGCTTTCTTTACAAGAAGAAATAATTTAATCAATGTGAAAGCTTTGCAATGATAAGGGGAAATGACCTTCTAATATTATAAGTGGAATAGCCAAAATTGTTCAGAAAGGCAGGATAAGATATATTCTGTTTCCTTACTTTATCTAAAAATTGAAATTATTATACTCTGAAATAATTGCCTGTTTGTCACCCATCTATAGCTAATGAAGGGCCAACTGCTTGAATTTAGCCCACAGTCATCAAATAGAACAAGTGGGTGAACTTTTAAACATATTTAATTTATCCACAGTGAGCAGCACCTTCTTTTTTACTACAGCATGTTTTTCTTCTTCCTTTTCCCCCAGAATCTGCTGTCCCTTTTCCCTATCCAAATAAGGAAAAAAAGGTTATTTAACATAGTATTATATGGACTGACAGGTTCATTTGCCTGCAAAACCACAACAGACCTGCACAATATCCTACACATGTACTTCCTGGAGCAGCAGGAAATGGAAAACAGGTAAGTGTCTTGGCATGCTGACAGTCTGGAAGGTGAGAGCTGGCCACTCAGAAACATGCTTACTCTAACTGGCCAGCCAGCTAAGAATCACAATTCTCAGCTGACGCTGAGCCAAATGGCATAAATCGTCTTTCATGCTAAGGTATTGCTTACTGATCTGTACTTTGCATGTGGATCCTACATCATGCAGAAATTATTCCATCAGCTGTCTGGTATAGCTGAAATCACAGCATTCTCCTGACTTCCTTCTTTTTAGAAATGGAACATTTATTTTTATCAGACATTATTGGTTTTATTTATTTTCTTTCAGACAAATATATAAGCAAAGTTTATCCAGAGCTGGAGGCAGACTGATACAATAAAAATTGTGCTGAGGGATTAGCATAAGGGTATCTCTATGTTAATCACTGCGGTGATTGTCAGTCTTGCAGACAAACGCGGACTGTATTTTCACAGGAACATTTCTCCAAGGATTTACTACTGTCACTGGCATAATAATACACTACAGTTGCTTATAAACAGCATATGGTCAAGGTGAAAGGAGCATTGCTTTTAATGAGCACCCTGTCTTCATTTATTTACTAGATTGAAAAATTTAGGATCAGCATCTTCTAGAGAAGAGAATATTTTCAGAAGCAAAATTATTTCCAAAGTAGTTTAGCATGCACAGGTGACTTCCTTTGTCATTACTCCCAGTGCATTGCAACTACATAGCTTCTGATTTGGAAGGGCCTTGCATCTGACCAGATCAAAATGAACTCAGAGGAAGATCCTTCAAGGTCAAGTCTATCTGCAGCTGACTGAGCCAGGTCTCTCCTGGCTCTCTTGGCTACCCCAGTTGACTGTGGTTTGGAATTCCTTGTTACAACATACTTTGAACTTACATTACATGTAAAACCAAGAAGCAGGTGGTGACTTCAGCCAGTGTCTACTCTAGAATATATGCAGATTAATGCTTCATTTTAGATCAGATGGATGGAGCTGAAAATTCAGGAAGAAATTTGCATAAGAAGAGAACATTAAAAGCAATGGTAAAATGCAGTAGAAAATTTTAGCTTATCAATCATATTTTGAGTTGGTTGGTTGAAGAATTTTAGAAGCCTTTTTAAGTGATTCATAAATGCAGGGCCATGAGTGTACTAATAGGCTTAAATTGCTTTGACCAACCTCACTTTGGATCTCCACCCACACAAGCTCCGCAGATTGGTCCCAGAATTCCATTTAAGCTCAGGCTTGGGCCCTCAGTCCTAGACTTAGTTATGGTGCTTTTGTAGGTGAAAAGCTTAACTTAAATTCCTAATGCTGACAGGCTGCATAGATGTTGTTGTGGATGACTGGCTGAAATCAAACTTTTGAATTTTCTGTCAGGAACCTGCTAGCAAATACCACTACAGGATTGTTGTAAATTTTGGTAAAAATTGAACTAAATCAAAGCAGCAGATTATGAATCTGCTGATTAATGAAAGAACACAAGGCAAAACCACCTGTGCATAGACTACATACATTTTGGTGAACACAGCTCTGTAAGGGAAGCCACCAAGTATGTACTCATCAAATAGAGTGAGAGATCTATTCTCTCATTTTGTTTTCATGTTTTTCTTCCTTAAATAACCCCTGGATATGCTATGGCTGTTTTTTACTCTACTCAGTCTGTGATACCTGTAGTTGTATGTATCTTATTCTCTGTTTCTGATACTTTCTCTGGATTGACTTCAGACCTACTAACTTGTCTTCTGCCCTGCCTCCATTTCTCTGGCTGCACCTCCTCCTAGCTGCAATCCCTGATGAGACTGTGGATTCGTTAATCACTCTGCTTTGGTGGCACCTGCTATGACCCCCCCTGCTCAGATTTGGGGGGACTGGGAGAACAGAACCCCACCTGCACTACCACCACCCTCTGCTATTGCTCGCCCTCCCTGCTCTGGTTGTTTCTTGGAGGTATCTCACAACAACAAACCTACCTACACTTCTGGAGACAATGAATGTTGGCTGAACTTCCTGTGCTCTTAGAAACCACTTTCCTGCCAGTTCTAGGCACGGTACAGCCCCCAGGAAGCCTGATATATTTTTGAGTATTTGCTTTGTTTTAACCTTGTTCTGGGGAAGGTGTGGGGTAGAACTCGGGATTTGGGAAGAAATTAAAGGTGGAAATGAAAAGGTAGAGGTCAAAACCAAGGGGAATGAAAGTAAGAGACCTAGATTTTCAGAGCAGAGTGAAGCATTCAGAGCTGCCTGCTTAGTCCTCAAGGGAAAAAGCAATTTTTTTTTCTGATCTGCCAGGGCAGCAGGGGATAGGAGAAACTCTCAAGAGTCACCAGGAACACTCTGTCAAAGCAGAGAAATGGAACAAAACAAACTGCAAGAGTTTGACAATAGATGAATAGAAATGTGACAATATACTGAATGTCAAAGTACAGCAGTTTCCCATAATTTATTGGTGAACCAAAAGCAAAAACCTCAGCTTAAACTAGCTGTAAGACTGAGGCACAAAGAAATGTCTGTGGTTAGTCAAACTGTGAACCACCAGCTTGGAGAAGTTGTAAAAGAGGCAAGTAAAATGTTAAGATGCATCAGGAAAACAATTTCCAGTTTTCCACTTCAAATGCTATAATGTACAAGCTCATCTAGAATATCACTGTAATTCTGGCCACCCACTTCAATTCATCTATTTTTTTGTTATATGTATTTAGCAACATAACAAGATCTCTTTTTATTCTATTTCTTGAGAAATTAGTTTAAGCCTAACAAGATGCAGGCTGGCAGAAAACTAAAATATAAGGGTAGTAAACAAAAGGGAGAAGCTCTTTGTGGCAGAACTTGATTCTGTTGGTGGAAGATCATTTGAACATTAAGTGGAAATCCGTGAGTTTAGTCAAATACTTAGAAGACCCTTTTATAATATTAAAAAAATGGATGAGCACAAGAAGACTAAAGGACATTCAAAGAACAATTTAAGGAAACACATCTCTCAATGTATCATATATCTTTTTCTTGTTTTCACTGTTTCTTTTTAATATGTATCAATTATTTTAATTCAATGCTCTGAGGTTTTTTAGCTCAAGATACCTTTAATTTTTCCAATCTAATGTAGCAAATTATTCTTTTCTTTGCTATAAAACTGATGTAATAAAGATAACACACTTTAAAACTGAGAGTATAATACTGGTATGGAGTATGAGCCCACTTCCTAATATAGGATCTGAAACATTCTTTTACATTCTACTGAATTTCTCAGGCAGTATACCTCAGAAAGACAAGCCATACCTAAACCTTCAGTCAACAGGACTGTCCTCCATCACTTCCATCTTTATTACAATGAAAATTGCAACTGGGTGATAGATAAAATAGAAAAATCTTCCAACATATGGAAACATTTTAATATTCCACTGCAGACTATTGAGAGAATCACCTGAAACAATTTTAAATCTCTATGTATTTGAGAAAGATTAAAGAAAATACCTTCTGAAACGCTGAAAATCATTAGGAGAGGAGGACAAGTGACTGAACAGCTTTGACCTTCTCTACGAACAGTCTCTATGATAGGACAGCGTGCCCGCTTAACAAGCTTGCAGATGATGCTGAGCCAGCAGGTGTTGGGAAGAGCAAGCAATATTGCATTTCCAAGAAGCAGGGCTCCCACTCAGAGAGACCATGGCAACCAGAAAAGTGAGCCAACAGGAAACTTGTGAAGTTCAAATTGCTGAAGGAAGAGTATAAATAAAAAAAGTAATAGAAAGATAAGGATTATCAGAATATTGCTTTGATTTTGTCCATGAATAGCTAATAAAATGTGATTTTTTTTTTCAGTTGCAGAAATGACTGTGGATAAAATATGTTAGAGAGCTATGCAATCAATCATGCCCTGCAGAGGTTAGGAAGCTGTTCTGTGTCTCAGTAACAGTGAGCAGCAAAGGAAATTGAGTGCAACGCTTTCAGAACAAAATTTTAAAAATCGTAACCAAAAAAACCCCACATACTTCACAAAGGGTAGCTTTAAGATACATAGCTCCTTCCCACAATAACTCATGGGGTTTTAGAGTCCCTGGAGGTTTAAAAGGTATTGAAAGTTTTCTGTGCGGAGAAAAAAGTGCACCACCAGTGGCTATGAAATACAGAAGGTGTTAATTGTGTTAAAAGAACAAAGTGACCATTTGGAGTGTGCTTGTCTGCTCATACTCCACCATAAGCACATTCCACTGACCACAGGTTGGAGATGAGATGCTGTGGATGGACTTTTGAACAAACACAGCTGCACTCAGTCCTTGACAGCTCCCCTGTTGATCCTCTTCCATTTTGGGTGAAACCACGAGGATTACAATCTCCTCTTCCCTTTCCTGCACACCCTTTCTCTAAGGAAGTCTAGGCATGTGGCCTGCACGTGCTACAGGAAGTGTCTGACACGGACAATCAAAGCAGCAGGAGACAGGGGAAAGTGCAGGGTGCAACTAAAGAGTAATTCAGATGTAGTCAGGATGCTCTAAGCCTCACTCCAGCAGCAAATCCTATTTCAGGAGAACATTGGATATTTGCTTAAATGTGTTGTGACTCATTGATGTGAAATGGGAAAAAGAAAAGCATCTATTTTTCCCTTGATATTTTCTTTTTGATTGTGTTTCTGTAACACCTAACACAAAGGGAACATCATTTGAAGCTTGTAGTGCTAGCCCTAGTGTTATTACTATTATTATTAGATTGTAACTTTTAGCAGAGGGATGACTTATAAACTAGAGGGCCTAATGCAAGCAGCAGAGAAGGAGGCTGTAGTTCAGTTCAGACAGTGATTTCACAAATGAGTTCCTTTCCACCATCCCAGGCGTAACAAATCTATGTTTTCCATGTCTCTTTTCTTTTAATTCCTAATATCTAAGCCTGATCCTTAAGAAACTGGGGGAGATGCAGAGGGGCTGAAATTCAGGTTTAATGCCTGTAACAATATTTTTTACAAAGACAGAAATAGTTATGTTAAATAATATTTTTTATCCTTCTATACTATATTTATTCTATTATTGCATTAATAATGAGTTCATTTGTCAAAGAGTTTGCTATCCTCCCTTAAGCAAATACATTTCAGAAAATCAAGGTATTGCATTTCTCTTCTGGCATATACACAATGTTTGACACTAAGACTAAATGAGATTTTTTTTCCTGGAAAGTTAGTCACTCTTTGGCATCATTGCATAATTAAAAATAAATACAAAACTTTTAACATAAATTCACAAAAATTTTAGCAAAGGAAAGTATTTTAATAAATGTGGAAATAAAAAAATATTATAAAACAAAATGCTTGGCTTGAAAATGCAAAGGGAGTTTATTTCTCCTTTTGTTTAGTGAAAACAGGCTTTTAAAAAAACCTGTGCACCCCTTCAGATTTTTTTAGGATAAGTATATCTCTGATTTAATTTATTATTAATTACAATATCAGTGATTAAAGAAAGCAGTGTTCTGGTTTGTGGAGTAATAGTGTGCTAATGCAACAAGTACTTCAGATCAGAGAGGAAGATTCTGTATCTACATCATGTGATGTCTTAAAAAGATCACGGTATGATCACAATTCAGTGTGAAAATCAAAAAGCCCTGCTTGCCTCCTGTAGAAGCAGAAACATTCCAGCAAGTATTTCCATGGACTTTTGCAAGAGATGAATACCAAGTCAAAGAAAAAGGGTTCCTTCACTTACACGGACTTCTGTTTCCCTTCTCTTCTTGTTGGACACAGAATGCAGATGTGAGGGCTGCAGAGGAAGACCACTCTGAAGCCCATTAGAGGTCTGATCCATGTCCTTTAGAAGAGCAGGCATTTTATGTCTATCTGCCAACACTGACTACATAATAAAAACTCTTACTGTGCTGAACAGGGGTTTTCTCAATTTGTTGAATGGAAACATGAGTTTATTGCTACTCCTGTGAGTGTGTTCATGTCTGTTTCTTCATCTGGAATCCTAATCTTCTATTTATACAGAAAAAAGAGATGCAGCAGGGGTTAAGAGAAGCTAATTTCCTTATGCTTGAGAGAAATAATAAATTGTAATAATAATTTTCAATTATTCATACCATTCCTAATTCTAATTCTAATTGGTTTATGCCCCATTTTTTTCATCCAGTGATTATACTTTCCCCTAATCAAATTTTTTATCAACCTGAAAGCTAAATCTATCACTATACACAAGTTCTTTGATCAGTCGGGTACAGATTTTCCTTGTTTATAATTTTTGCCACACAGATTCTTGAAAATTAAATTATTTGTTTGATATTAAGATTTTCTGAACTGCAAGGAAAGTCTGTTCCTAAAAAAGTCATTTAGCACTTTCCAAGTTGTGAAAATCCTACCCATTTATGCTAAACTTTAAGACTCTTGATTCCATTTGTTTCCCTGTCAAATTAAAAATAGATAATTGTTAAAATGGGAACCTAAAAAATGGCTGACAATTCCTCAAATCTAAGTCATAAAACCGTGCACCGGTTTTGAGAACAAACTACAAAGCAAGAAAAATAGTTTCCTTGCAGAGCATTATCTCTGATTATCTCTCTGCAACACATGAGGCTTTCATCTTTTAATGCCTTTAAATATTATGACCGGTCCTGCAGCATAAAATCACTCCTTTCTCATTAAAAGGGTGGCGTGTTTAGAGACATCTTAGCCATAGAATCACAGAATCAGTTGGGTTGGAAAGGGCATCTGAGATCATCAAATTGAACCTATGACCCAACACCCACATGGCAACTGGACCACGCGCTGAGTGCCACATCCAGCCTTTCCTTGGACACCTCCAGGGATGGTGAGTCCAACACCTCCCTGGGCAGCCCATTCCAACATCCAATAACCTTTCCTGTGAAGAAATTCCTCCTGACGTCCAACCTAAACCTCCCATGGGGCAGATTAAGACTATGTCCTCTTATCCTGTCACTAGTTGCCTGGGAGAAGAAGGCGATCCACATCTGGCTTACCAGCTCCTTTCCACCTGCAGCGTGGCCACTCAAGAAAAGACATAGAAGACCTAGGCTTGCAAACCCTTCATTTTTGTCCAGCTGCAATCATCTGCAGGACTCTCAAATATGAGATTTTTAAGTGAGCAAGAGTGAAAAAGTTCTAAGGACAAAATCATTTCAGAATTACTATAATGGCTGAAGGACTATTATGAAAATTGTAGCTAACTGCTCTGTATGTTATAAGAAAATAAGTATCAAAAACGACTTCAGGATTTATTGTTAACACCCCTCAAGTCCCTTTGATGTGGTAACTAAATCTAGGACATCAGACCTACCCTTTAATTACCAGGGGAAAAGTTAGTATTTTGTATTTTGGGGGGTCTTTTAAATAGTTTTTATCTACCTAACCAAAATATGTTCTGATTACCCTTCAGGGAAGCAGAAATTTCCTTCTAATTTGAGCAAAACACTGGTCAGCTTCATAAAATGACTGCACAACACAAATCAACAGGGATTTGGATACTGAAGTGAATTTGAGAAGCCTCAAGAGAAGCCAAGGGAGATACTCAAGATTTAAGAATAGAGTTGAATTTTACCCAGAATTGGAATTTTCTTCTCCAAATTGCTTATGATTTTTCAACAGTTGATTTGCAGAGGCAAACTTTTCAAAGTTTCACTTTTGGATTGGGATTTTCCTGCTGAACACACTTAATTTCTTCTATATTATATTTTCCCACACAAAGGAGTAATTTTTTTTCAAAACTGATTAGCAAAAGTGTATTTTCATAAATTTAGCCAGCCTCTTTATTCTACTTGAATAGAAGTTAAAGGCCAGTCCCTGCTGGCTCCATGACAGCTCATAAACCTACTTAGGAAAGAAGTGTGTTTTACATGCTCAATTTCTGTTAATGTCCAACTGCATGGCAAGTTGCAGCAAGGAGCCAGCTCAGTCCTTTCCCTTTTGGGATCTGTACACCTTCCCCTAGCCTGGACGAGGATCCTGTAGTCTGTGAGAATTCTGCAACAATCTGTCCTAACATGTAAATCAACCCTGCTTTTAGTAGAGGCTGGACAAGCTGACCTTCTGAGGCCCCTTCCAGCCCACATTATTCTATAATAATACTCTTCCTGCCCTCCCCACCAGACCATAGCCCCAACTTAGAGCTTAGCCCCACACTGCCACACCTACTCCCCTACCATCTATTCCCTACTACTGAAAACCAGCACCTTGTCTCTGTTCCTCTCCCTATGCCAGCCAAGCCCTCCAGTCTTTCCCACATCCTGCACATACACCATCTCACCAACTTCATTCTCCCACTCTTACACTGTTCCTGTCCCATGCCTTAACATTGAACTGCTGAGGAAGGCATTCCTGGTACCTGGCCAGGCTCACACAAGGACTGTGAAACACAGCAGAAGAGATTCAATGCCTAAAAAACAAGAACACTAAGTCCTTGACAGTCACCTGGGAACTAGGGAACCAAAATGAGTGATGTACCTGCACAGAAGCACTTGTTCCTGGGATGAGACACCCATAAGCAGCCTGGACTTCTTGGTATTAGATGCTCAGAGTAGCTGTAGCCTTGCAAAAATTTACAGACACAGTGAGAAACGCATAGTAATTTTAGGGCAGTAAATCTCACTGCATAAACCACTCTGTATTTCTTGGCCCATCTTTCTTTCTTGTATTATCCAATGTATTTTATTTTGGTTTAGCGTCTTAAATCTTCCTATGGCTTTATTTTTAGGATATTATCATGGTCCCTGCAAGTTCCGTAAAATCCTTACTGAAACATGACTGATGTTTTTCCTCATTGATGGTTATCAGGATCTACATGTGGGAAAAAACTCCTGCCTGATGCTCACAAAGTCATACATATCACTCACATGATCCTCAGGAATGTCTGGCATTAGCAAACTTAAGTCACACAGTCCCCTGTGGGAAGTTCCCTTAGAAGTGGTACAGAAATTGGGACAATAATCTCCTCTGAACAGATTTTCCATCATTTATATATCTGTGATAGGAGGTCAGATATGGCTTTTAATCTTCAAGCAGTTTGACTTAACTCATGGGATTCCACAACTATGAGCCCTTTCTCTCCTCTGCATCACTTTAATATTTGAAGCACAAAGTCCTTTTGAAGTTAGGATGCTTTTAGTTCTGCCTTTTCTTATCAAGGGACCTCATTAGTGTCAGTCTTCTAAATTATCAGCAGGCTCCACATGACTGTACGCTATTTTTTGGCACACTGCATTGTATGTTTGTTATATAACTAAAATGCTCCCTAGCTTGAACCAACATGGTTACAGAGTCTTTACTTTGGCACAGCCACATTCAAAATGGAGCTTAATGGTCTTACTTGTCATCCTAAAATTCTTAGCACAAAATAATATTGGGGGAGCATGTTGTTTCCTGTGTGCTTTCACATGAGTTAGAGGCTAACACAAAAAGCAAGCCACAGAATAAGAGTGGCCAAGTCTCTGAAAGGGAAGGTCCAAATCCACATTCCTTTTTCTATCCCATCCTGCCTTGTGGCCCTTCAAAAGTACAAAAAGAAGAGACTGCTCAGCTGTGTACTTTGAAATGGAATCTAATTTTGGGCAAGTGCCCTCAGCCCCCAGGTAGGCTCAGGTGTGTCGCTGTCATGAGTTGTTCTTCACACAAAAAGTAGAAACACTCATGTTTTTAATTAGACATCCAAGTTTCTTAGATTACTGCTGGCTTTCAAGTAACTACCAAAACCATGGCACAGGCAGAACTTCATCTGATTCCTGACCCCCACTAAAGCAAAGTCTCTTCTCAGAGTCAGTAGGTTATTGAAATCACAAGTGATGCAATCACAAATTCATGTATGATAGAAAATCTTATAAAGACTTGGATCTGAGCTGTTATATTTCAGGAGCTCAGATGTATTTTATACAGAATGGATGAGTCTCTTGCTCTTTGCTTTGCAACATCGGGTAAATGTGAAGAAATACTACCACTAGTAACTAGTGATGTTACTAGTGGTAACTGCTAGTAACCACTAGTAAAAGTGATGTTCTTTGTCCCCTCCAAAACTCCTTTTCTTCAAAAGCAGACCAGGCCTGTGGAGAGCACCTGGGGCCTCAAGTCCACTGCTGGTGCCTGAGCTCTCACATCCTGCCTGAAAAGCCCACCCAGCTCCAAATTTCTCGTGCCATGCTGTGCCACATTGCTGCATCCCTTTCTCAGTTGCCTATCTCAGCTCCATATGCCCTGATTTAGCCTGCTGATACCCTACAGCAATTAAATAAGTCTGTATCAAGGTTCCTTGAGCCCAGACCTGCAAGAGGGGGCACCTTGCTGCTGCTGGTACCCGGCCATGGTTACTGCCACCGGGCCTGAGCTGCAGATTGACATTTTGGCTTGACCTTGGTCCTGTCTCACTACCACACACTAGCCTGAGGATCTGGGCTCTTGGCTGAATGTGGCAGCTGTACTTTCCTTAATCACTTTGTTGGGTGCTGTGGGACTGGGCGCTGGCTGGAGTGGCCTCTGCTCTGCTGACCATATTTTCATGTCCCTGAAGGAACAGTTGACCTTTGCTGCTCCTGGACCATTGGGAGGGTTTGTTTGTGGAAGGTGGAAGTCTCACTTGCATCACCCTGACAGAACGTACTCTGCTCAGTTCTTGGTTTTCACCTGATTTCAAGGCTGCTTTCTTGACCTATCACTGCCATCTTCAATTACAATCCTTTCCTCTAAACTACTTGAAACTGCTTTCTAATGTGGTAACTTAGCAAATACTACATTTATTCAGCCAAAACATTTACCAATATACTGACTAGATTCCTGCTTGAAGAAAAGCTTTGGTGACACCTTGCACAATACATCTCTTCCAATTTGATGTCAAACCATGAATATAGCTTTCCAGTAAGCTGTATCTGTCCTTCAATTCTCCACATTTATGTTGTATATTTTCCTTAACTTCATTTTAACAGCATCATGGAAGATTTTCACCAAAATTGTGACATGGGGTTTCATACAGGAGAAGAGCTAGCTTATTCTGAAATAATTCATTATTGATAAGACCATGTTGATATTTTTCACTGTGCTAATTCATGGTTGGTTCAAAAACTATTATCAGTTGCAACAGCTTTTTGGGAATCAGCCTCAGATTCTCTGAATTCTACGGTGACAGCTCATGGTATACACCGCCCAAAGAAAAACTAAACAATAAAAACCCCTTCACTATATCTAGACTTCCAGAACCTCCTTCATCCATTCAACAACTCTCAAAGTTAACTGACTGCTTCTCTTTGACCAAATCCTCAAAGTAACAGAAGCTGAATTTCATTTGTTTATGCCTATTTCAAATCATCAGGTATTGATACTTTCCAACCTGTTGTCTTTTCATTCTTGTCCAAGCCTTTGTTAGTTATGTAAATCCAAGGAAATCATTCAGGTATAGACTAACAGACAGAAAACATCTTTAACACATTTACCTTCTTAACATTACTTCTCATTAGTTTTTCACTTTCCTTTACCCTTTTCTCTAGCTCTGCCTTAATTCTTCTAAGTCTGTTATTAACCTCTTGTATCTATTCTTCCCATCTTTAGAAATGTGATTCATTTTATGCTTTCAGTAGGATTCCTGCTTCCCTATATTCTTTTATATTTTGTTTTCTGGGGCTCAAAGCTTCACTTCTGACAGTGATGGCTGATAGCCAACAGCAAGCCAAGGGTGCAAGAAATTGAACTGAAATGGCATTGGTCTTGTGAAATATCTTTTGCAACATTCCCATTCCCCGGGCATTCAAGCATCTCACAGAGGGCCACAGTTTCAGTACAAGCCCAGGGCTTTTCTAAAAGCAACCTGTTCAACACTTTGGAAATAAATGTAAGGAATAATCAGGCATGAGTTTAAAAGAAAAGTTTTTCTTTTTAAAAGAACTCTGTATTTTAGAGAAACATCTTAGAATGCAGACATGCAGGACATTTTCTTCCTTGTGTTTATAAATCCCCCTTTTATCTATTTATGTTTAACCTGAAAGTTCAAACTGCTTGTGTGTCTTTCAATTTAAAAGAATTTCTTATCTTCTGTTCAGATTCCATTTATTCCATGACTTCCCCAGTTCTGAATCATCAAAATCCTTTCCCTGATTGTTTTACACAGACAAGAAATGTAATCAATGAATAATTATTGCTCATAGGGTGTTACACACTCCAATGTTATGATTTGTGATTTATTTTTTTTTAATTTTGTTTGTTTGTTGGCTGGTTTAGAACAGAGTCCTACCATGCAACCTAGTCACCTACAAGTAAAGCTAGGAATATCGGTGGTAGTACAAATTCTTTAAAACCATCTACTGTTTTATCCTTTGCTCTGTCCCTGAGCCATATTCTTTGGGTGAGACACTGCTCTGCATGAGGGATGTTTATACTTTGTTCTGCCTAGATAAACATTCTATAACAAAGGCTCAACATTAAACTCTAGCTAATATTTGCTAAACTACTTATCGCAGATTAAGGTGTGGCTACACAATGCTGATTAAACAGCCCTTCAAAACATACCCAAAGTTTTCCAGGAGCCTAAATACAACCACACGACTCTTATTAGCACTTCCAACTTTAATAAGCTTTTTTTCCCTGCATTGGTCTTTTTCTTTTTATTGTTATAAATAGTATATAATAGTTATGTATACAGATATTTTAACCCTTATGGCAAATGATAATACCTCTAGCAATGCTATGTTTTCATATGTTATGCCCATTTCTCCATAGTGGTCTTGGGTATCAAGTACAGCAGTCACTGTCATTACTGAAATTTAATTCATGTCTGTCAAAGTAGAGTTAAATGATGATTCTTCCTCAGAAACAGGTATACAGTGCCTACAACAGGTACTAAACCTGAAATCTATAACGATCGATCTGCAGTAGGAACATTCTGCCCTTGTCTTCAATTTTTATGACTGAAGCTATTGAAACAACTCATTTAGCAAAACTAAAACTGGAAGCACGTCAGAGGCTTAGACCAGATAAAGAAAGAGAAACAACAAAAGGTCTTTTTCTGGAACTGGGACTCATTGTGTAAGGAGTTGTGAAATTGAACAGAGGATAAATAATAGCTGAATGATAATTATGACCTCAAATACACAGTCATAGTATGGGAAGGCAGGTTTACTCCTCTTTCAAATAATCATTTTTAGTATATTAATTATGCAAAAGGTTGCATGCAAATGCAATTTCAGCTCCTAAAATGTCAAATAGCTAGAAATCATTTGGGAAACTAAATAATGGGTTCTTTGCAAATGTCAAATTACTAAAAACAACACAACATTTTTCAGAAACCTTCTACTAACCAAGTCACTTAAACAGATAAAATAGTGGTTCAGGGAAAAAAAAAGTCTCTCAACTGCTAGTTACAAATAGATAATTGCTAGCAAAATATGCCACTTTTCCTAGACTAAATGCTCTTGACCATTTGTGCTGAAGGCAGTGTCAGAGAAAAACCATTTGGAAGAAGTAGTGATGTGAGAAGAAAATACACTTTTGACTTCACAGTCTACTGTAACACTGTTCTGATGGGAAAACAAGAAAAGTTGTTACCAAAGTGTTATTTTGTCATAAAATGGAATGAGTTCAGTAGACTGTATCAAAGAGTCAGGTCTGTTTTTTATTTATTCCATATCAACTCAGAACAGATATTGCATATATTTAGAGAATTTAATTCAATAAAGTAAGTAGTCTCATGGAGGTGTTCATCTTCACTGCCTATGTGTTGTTTTGTATACTAAGTTCTTGAATTTCTTTAGAACTCTAATCTTTCCTGTCTCACAATACTTGGCGATGGATTGGCAAAAGTATTGGCAATGGAGACTATCCAGATTATGGTAGAAGTCTGAAGGGGCACAAAGGAGAGCAAAATAAAATCATCCAATGTTTACTGCAGTGCTCTTTGTTCTTAAGGAGTGAAAGGCAAAAGAAAATATGTTGGAAAGTTTCTGTCTAGAAGTTTTCATGGATTTTTGTACATTCATGTCAGCCCAATAGGAAGGGGGTTATTTTGCCATTTTTATGTATGGAGTTTGAATTGAATAGGTAGAGTTAAGAATTTCAGAATCTAAACCGCACAAAGGCAGGCATTATTTGTCTCATCTGTTATATCAACATATTCATTTATTTTAAAGACACATGAAAAGGAAACCTGCTAAACAGAAACTGAGAAAGATACCGCTTTAGCTGTCAACAGCAATGCATTTGATTAATATTTTCTGTTTTCCTGTGTTAGTTTATCTACCAAATTTCAGATTTAAACTGCAATTTTTTTTGCAAAGCAATCATACTTGGGAATTGTAATATGACTGAAGTATCAGAATTACTGACTCAGCTATCACAGTTACAGATATACAGAGGGACTCTCAAAATGTCTTATAATCTACTCTCTACAGATGAAGTGTAGCTAAGTAATTTGTACAGACACTTATGTAATCTTTTCTTAGTTACTTGGAGTGAAAGAGTTGGTGATGCTGGGAACAAGGGTGTCCACACAAGTGCCCAATTCAGAGATACAGGGTTTCAGGGGTGTCATTTACTGGTCAGCATCACGATTATTTGTAGGTATCTACCCTGCTAATCTCAGACTAACCTTAAGATTGCCTTCTGATGATTTTATCCCTTATACTCTTTTTTTTTTCTGAATTAGATGGTCTTTCTCACAGCTCTTCAGCAATTTTTCTCCATCCAAAGTCCACGTGAATTAACAACCTGTCCCTATTTCTTTTCATATTCATTTCAGTTTTGATACACCATTGCAGCAGATAACAATAGAAAATGGAGGAAGATACTAATGCTGCTACTACTATTACTAGTACTACTGAGAATGGAAGGTGATAAAAGAAAGATTTGGTAGGGCATGGCAAAAGAAGATAGGTAAAGATGATAAAGGATTTTGAAACAGAAGATGGATGGATAGGTGAGAAAGGAGTAATGAATCTGTAAATAACTGAAGGCTGTAATTCCTCGGCAAATATGAAGGCACATGAATATTGCCTGAAATTAATTTCATGAATGTTGCCTGACTTTTTAATAGTTAAATGGTTTGTATGCTCTGGAGTAGTTCAGCTCAGTGTGATCAATGTATTGGTTTGGAACTTTATCCCACTTTAGGAGATGGGGTTTGCCTGGTAAAGAACTGGTAAAGATTGCCTGGTAAAGATTGCTCTGGGTCTATGAAAACTGCACTGTGAGCAGAACCAATACAAGGTAAGTGGTGACTACTGGCTCATTTTCTTAGAGAACACTCTCCTGTACTAAGCCAAACCAGTCATGTACCCATAGGCTTCACCTGTTCAAACCACTGCAGCCTGGTCAGAGCATCTACCCAGGGAACTCTTCTGAAGGTGAGTCTTTGGCCAAGTTTTGAGAGTTCCTAAAGTCAGCAAGAAGATGACAATTATGCCTGTTCCACTCCTGTGAGCTTCTTAGCTGAACATGTATTTCTTACTGTTGCAAGCAAGGATATGAAAAAGAACGTATTATCAGGTAGTAAGCAAGGATATAAAGAAGAAAGTATTATCAGGTGGTGGACTGTAGGGTTGGGAACAGGAGTAGGAAAAAGATTGGGAAACTCCAGCATTTTGTACAGATATTGCCTTGTACAGAAGTTTGCCCTGAAGAAGTGGGTAATCAAACATTAAAATTTGAAAATTTCCTTTCGTTCTATGTGCATGCTTATTCTCCACTTCAGAAACTTAACTTTGTCTCTGCTTTTCCAGAGTTTCATTATTAATCAGAGAACACATATATGGAAATTTCTTTATCCCATTGTTTGACATTTGTATTATATGGTTTTATTAGCACAGACCACATCTTTCAACTTCAGCTTTCTGAACACCTCCCAAAAAACCTCATCTACCATATTAGTAGAGATGGCAAGTACACAGTCTTCATGATATCTGTGAAATTCTAGTTATTTTATGAACACTGTACAAGGATTTCCTGTCTGCTCAAAAGTGGAAGTAAGTGAAAGTAACTGGAGCAAGAGTCACTGGATGGTTTTATGAGTAAATTCTAGGTGAGCCTAGCACAGTCTTCCAGTCCCAAGGAATACACAGCCTCCATAGTCAAGACACAAAGAATGATCAGATTTAAATTAAGATATGGGATAACAAGCAGAGATCCCAGTTGTAGACAATATAACCATATTATTATCAATGTGTTATACAGCATATTAAGACCCTCTGCAGAGAACATATGTCCATTCAACATACATCCCCAGCAGAAAGCACTAAGAACCCAGGGTAACAGATAGAAAAATGGTTCTGCCATTATTCTGAGTGACATATAAAGACACACTGAATCTTAAACACCTTAGAAGGTCTCAAGCTGAAAGACAGGCAAACTGGAGCATATCTGCATGCTTTTTATTATACTGGATTGAACTTGAAGTTCTTCACAACTGAAAAAATCTCCCTGCCAATGAACAAGAAAGGGTCAGGAAAACTTCTCATTAATGTTTTTTGAATATAACTCCGAGCAGGCCAGCTAAAACTAAAGAGATGTGCTCACACAGCCTGTGTAGAACATATGGGTGTGGAACACGAAGTACAGCTTTGTAGATAAGCCTATGAGTGAGTAGATGCAAAGGCCTTTGCAACAGATACCAAGCTAGAACTTATTCCAGGTGTTCTGCAACATGAAGGTGCTCATTTCACACCAACTGGGAGCAGCCATAGATAGGATAGACATAAGCTCTTTGGAACAATTGGTAGAGAAGGCATTGCTCTGTCAAGGAGATCATAAGGACATAACACAGGTAGTCTTTGTCTTCTATTTCAGTCTTCATATTGCTCATCCTGTTCCTGCTCTTTTCTCCACTGTATCTCACGTTTTTGGTTGTTTGAAGTTTTGTTTCCACTCAGAGCACCTTTTTGCATCAGTCCCTTGTTGGTCAGTCTCTTCCATCCTGACATCCACTAATCACTGCACCCTGGCCTACTCTTCTCCCCTGGTTATTTTTGTGGGTTTGGATTTTGTTTGGGCTTTCTTTCCTGTGTTATATTTCTCATTCTCTTTCTCCAATCCACATCTATTTCTTTTTATTTGTCTCCATATTTTCTGCCTTGCCTCTTGCTCATATAAGAAATAGTGCTCCCCTTAATTAAGCACAAGAAATTCTGCAGTAAGGAGACATGAGTGGTAGGGAGGATGGAGTGTTCCTTTCACACACTCTCTTGGAATTAATCTCCCAGAAATTAAGTGCAGTTGCAGATAAAGGGTGCATGATACCGACTCATATTTTCTATAATTTTTTTGAAGTTGTTGGTTATATGCTTTTTACTTGTACAGCCTGGGAACTTGAATCATAATGCTGAAGTATAGAGGAATCAAAGATATTGATTCTGACAAGAAGAAATATGCTTTTTCAATATCTAAGCAGCCATAAAGAACAAGGTGCAAATATTGATTTGGTATATTGCTATCATTCTTTACTTAAGAGTGTTCTCTGAGACAGTCATGTCAGTGGTCAATGGTGTTACAATGGTTATTGCTGTAGCATGGACTGCAGCTGATCTGACACTAAGACAACCACTAACATGCTTTGAAGTAAAATCATTAGATATATATCCAGAGCGAAAATTAGACAATAATGTTTATCAGCAAGCTTGAGGAATAATTGTGGTAGAAAAACAGTTTAGAAGACTTTTCCTTGTGATACAATAAACTGCTATTGCATTTTGCCACAGAATGATATCTTGGAGCACAGCTATGTAAGTAAAAAAAAAAAAAAAACACCCATATATGTCAGGATCCAGTAGGTCTTTGCCTTTTCTGGTTTAGGTTTTACATCTATTTTTTTTTCTCTTTTCACACTGAAATGGGAAGTATGTTTATACTAGGTAATTAAGAACCCAATACTTGGATTCTTAATCCTCCAGCAGGAGGGAAGAATGTAGTTGTTGTTCAGAAATAGAACAGGGATAAGACCGATGTTTTTATGCTGGGGACATGGATGCCCAAGTTAGACTTACACTCTGCAATTTTCTTTGCCACGTGGCACATTGTACACAGTTACTCATGAGATACCCTCATTTTTCTCATGAAAAATTGTGGTAAAATCTGCAGTCATTGGAAATAATGAAGTGTTCTATGCAAATGAGCACAGAATTTTGTTCCACTGCCCAAACAGCTTCACTCCAGTACATCACAGGTAAACATTGTAACACCCAAACAACACAGTTACCCCATGTTCACTTTAAAATTTCAGATCATGGACTAAGGAACAAAAGGTGAATGTGCAAATACATTTAAAACAATGAATATGAGAAGATGACATACGGGCAAACACTCTGCTGGGAGAAAACATAAACAGGCAACACAAGTGGTAACTTTATAGGGCAGCTCATAAAGAAATGTCCCCAGGTGTTTTTACATCACTACAATTAATTAAACACTCTTCCACAGTATTTAATGGTTAACAAAGAGCTCTTTGAGACGCTTGATAATAGCTCCCAGTATGTAAAACAGGGATAACCATTCAGTCTTTTTAAACCTCTGCTTTTCTAGACAAGTACACCATAACAAAAGGGGAAAGAAAAGGTTGTCAGAAAGAGCTAGAAAGTGTCAGAAAGCTTCCATCAGACTAATGGAGCCCATAAATGATAGCAAAACACAAGATAATGGTGTACTTGCAGGCCTTCATCTTTAATGATGCTGAAATTTGAGACCATTTTTTTTGTACATTTGGAAAATGGTATAAGAATCCTCAGAGGCAGTACTGTCAATACTGCTCTTCTTCTTTAAACTAAAGGGTTTTCTTCTTTCAGAGTTGTTACACAGTGTTGTTAGGCTGAAAGCAAGGCATTTTTAATGCAATTCATAGAGGAACAAAGCAGACAACTGTGCCATGGGGAGGACTCTCACTGCAGAGGTGTGAAGAACACAGGGCTGAGTTTCCCTAAAGAGACTGGGACCTGCTGGGCAACCTGGGGCTGGGTTTGTAAATCAGTGTGGTGGCAGAGGAGATGTGTGGAAGGCAGTCAGCAACAGAAGCCTGACTCTGAAAGTGACTCAGAGTAAGGGACAGGGAATCAGAAAGAAACTATGGCTGAGCTCTGAATTGGGAAGGTCTGGAGGGGAAGAAAAGAATTAGGAGCTCCCAAGAAAGAAAAAGAGGATGAGCATTTTTAAGAATGTGAGTTGGATGCATAATAGAAAATGCTCTGATATTTGGGCACAAAACCTCAACTGGATGTACAACATTACTGAATACTTTCAAAAAGCAGAGTTTGTAATATTTGTACCTTTTTAACAATAGATGAAAAGAAGGAAATGTTTGTTACCTCATTTTCTTTCATCTTTGTGAAGTGTGCTGGTTAGGACTGGGAGAGTTAGGTTTTTTTCACAGTATCTAGTATGAGGCCACAGTTTGGATTTAGCATTGGAAATAGCACTGTTAACACAGAAATGTTATCTTTATCATTGAGCAGCCCTTACACGGAACCAAGGCCTTTTCTGTTCCTCACCCCACCCCACAAGTGAGGAGACTGGGGGTGCACAAGGAGTTAGGAGGGGTACAGTGGGACAGCTGACCCTGGCTGACCAAAGGGACATCTTATACCATATGGCATCATGCTCAGCCTGTAAAGCTGGGAGAAGACAAGGGAGGGGGAGACATGTTTGGAGTGATGGCATTTGTCCTCCCAAGTCATGGTTACTTGTGATGGAGCCTTGTTTTCTTGGGGATGGCTGAGCAACTGCCTGCCCATGGGGAGTGGGGAATGAATTCTTGTTCTTCTTTGTTTGCATGCACAGCTTTTGCTTTCTCTATTAAACTGTCTTTATCTCAACCCATGAGTGCTCTCACTTTTACCCTTCTCATTCTCTGTCCCATCCCTCTGTTGGGGGGGGGGAATGAGTGAATGCCTGTGTGGTGTTTAGCTGCCTGCCAGCTTAAAGCAGGCATAATGTAGTATTATGTAAAAAGCTGAGTAGAAGCACTTAGTAAATGCCTGTAAACAGCTGGTAGAGATGCTCCTCTCCATCTAATACTCAAGGAGGATTTAGGCAAAAATTGAATATGGGATTCATACTGTCCTTACTGAGGACATAATTCTGTTCTTGAGAGGATGGATGACCTTGTAACCTGCCTTCGTGATCTCTGTCTCATTTAGGCACAGTTTGAAACTAGTTCCATACAAACCATTTCTACAAGTACATGTTTATCAAATACTTACTTACACAGTCAATATTAATTATTAACTGGAGGATGCCTGTGCACGAAGTCCTCATATTCCATGCATGTAGACATCATCACAGGAAAAGTGGCTAGGTAGGAGTAGAAGTGGATAGGTAGGGGTTAACTCTCTTGGGGGACAAGAGGTCTTGTAGAGGGATATTTGTAAATGAGCACTTGTAGACAAAGACCTCCCTGAAGAGGTTGATTTTAACATCTGAAGCAAAAGTATTTTGAGCATTGGTTCAATAAAAATTCTCTTTCTTTCTCTTATGTCAGTTTTGAAGGCAAATTTTTTGTATTTCCATTATGGTATAAAACTTCATATTAAAAAAACAAACAGCCAAACAAAAAAAAAAAAACCTCACTTAAAAAAAACCCAAAAACAAACAAACAAAAAAAAAACCACCCCAAAAAACGAACACCCAAACCACCCCACAGTACCACACACATACACTTTGTCAGATTCTTGTGCCGCTGTTTTCTCTGAAAATCCCATTTCTTTTTGAGTGACTTCTAGTCTACTGTGAACCAATATAGAAGAATATAAATACCCTGGCTGAAAATGACCGGGTGAGCGTGGCCACTCATCTATATGCAGTATTTTCCTGAAAGCATACTTCTCCTTGGTACAAAACGCTGTTAGCGAGAAGTCATTAAAAAACTCCTAAATATTGATGTGAGGAAATGCAGCAGCAAGGGGATTAGGAGACTGGCTTTAAAGCATAAGCTTGCAGCATGTAGACAATTATGACTCACACATCTGTGCTGTCCTCAATGAATTTAGCACTGTAATCAACAGTATGTACATTTGCCTCTTTTCCATCAGGTAAACCAGAAAAGGTTTAGTCACATTTTCCATTTCTCCTTCAAATTCTGTAAGATCAGTATGTCCCACAGTTATTCTAGATGCAGCAGTACTGCCTTTCCATTCATTTTAAATAATTTCCCAGTGACTCCATCCTGGGAACAGCTTTTCTGCCTTGTTTGGGTTTCTGCATGTAACTTTTAATCAAAATATACAGTGTAGCTGGCTACAATCCTACATTCCCTCTATTTCACTGTGTTATTATTAATAGATAAATACAAATAGTAGTACTGTGTCTTTTAATCCTAATTTTCTAAGGAATTTTGAGTGAGTTTTTAGCTCTTCATTCAGTCCTACAAGCTTTTGATCCCTTTCTAAACTTGTCTTAGCAGGACGGTAGAGCTACCAGAGATAAACAGCTGCTTCAAGTGTCATTAAACTTGGGGAGGGGTGGGAAGGGAGGCAGCAGCAGCAGAGCTGGAGTGTGCCCCTCATGGCAGAGACACTGCACGGGCACTAATTTGTCGTGTTTCTTGGAAAATGATTTCTAACTCTTTCAATTCTCTTTCCTTTTTTCTTTTCTTCTCTCTCTTCCCCCCACCCGACTCCCCCCCGCTTCTGATCTGTTCAGTTTATTGTCATTTCATTCATGCTATACTGATGAAAAATTGTGACAGAATGCCTGCCTGCCTTATCAGTTGTGACCAGGTAGCAGCGGCTAAATTCTGATTCCAAATTTGCTTCAAAGTGTGAACATTAGTAAAACATTTAGAGGTGCTAATTGGTCCACCACTCAGTACTGAGCTTCATGCAGCGGTTCCTTGCCAACAAGGTAAAACTTTTAATATTGTAAATGTTACACCTGATTTTTACTTGTTGCCTGTACTGGGATAGAGTCAGAAGGATTATTTGGATCCAGGTCAGAGCTTGCTAAAGTGTATTAGCTTTCACATTAAATCACATTACCAACATAAATAACACATTTTTATGCTACAAGGCCTAAAGTAAGAACCAAACAGTACTTTGCATGCTTTGTTACCTCAGGTACTACTCCACTGTTTTGTGGTAATAGTTTAAATAAATCATTTTGAAACAATGAATACTTCAAATTAAGCCTCTAGGATAGCATTTAGAAGACTTGTTTCTGCTCTTGAATTTGCTATAGCTACTCCATTTGACCTTTGGCCAAGATAATTAGGGCTTTCCTTTGCGTGTTTAATTCACTGTCTGTGAAGTGGTGATAATGTTATATTTGGCTAGTAAGAGGTAAAAGCATTCATGTTCGTAATGAGTTGAAATACCATGGCAATAAAAGACAGTGGAGAGAAAGCAAATGTGTAGAGCTGTTTTGCTCCCAAAGCACCTTGTGTTTTCCCCTGGTTCTGCTGAAAATAAAGCTATTTTTCTTCCCTACCAGACCTAGAGTTTAAGGTATTGGTATGAATGTTCTTCTGGCCAAAATCCTACAGTAAATAAATAGTGTCATCTGGAGTCTAGCTCTTGCTTCAGGCAGGATGGGCTTCAAAGCTAGGTCTTGCTCAGGAATTTATTTAGGCATGTTTTGAAAATTTCTAAGCATGGAGATTGCCCTTTCTCTCTGGGCAGCCTGTGACAGTGCTCAGACACTCTTGGGGAGCTGAATTTTTCCTTCTGTCTGCTTGGAATTTCCCTTCTTTTGTCTGAGTATTGTCTCCACTCTTTACTTCATGCATCTCTAAGAAGTCTGAGTCTGTTTTCTCTTTGGCAGCCCTTCAGGTAGAAGAACACAGAAATTACATCATCCCAAGGCTTTTCTTCTTTTCTAAAAGCCGTTTAGGCTTTTAGAGAAATTTGGATGAGGAGGTGGTTTTAGATTTAGTATTTTTTTAGCTCTGATGAAATAGACTGCTTTGAAACTGAAGAGCAATGTAAAATTATCTGCAAACATGATTTTTTCCCCTGAATTCTGGAAAGAAGTAATCCCACTGTGAATCCTTATTTTTATAAAGTGATGTGTCTTAATTTCGCTCACAGAAGAATCACATCATTTTCTTAGAGCCCAACTTAGTACTTGAGGTGGTTACATTAACATTAGATTTTATATTCAAGAATGAAATAAGAGAGAAAATTCTTCTCAGTGTTAAAAATAAATAATCTCAAGAAAAGTAATGGCAAGCTGATGGCCAGCAAAGTGACACCAGTGAGGCCTTACACTAAGTTGCCCTGCTACCACAGAGCTTAGAGAATAGGCAGACTATGCCAAAACTCTGTGATACCTCTTCTTCCTCTTCTTAGGTGTCAGGATAGGCACTATGGAGGGACACAAGATCTCATGAATCTGTGGGCAATTTAGCAGTATACCTTGAATACTTATTTCTGAAATCTTTCATCTCAAAGTCATGTTTTCCAGAGGTAGGTAATTACTCTTGCACTTTGTCTCCATTGGGTCCACGTTCATAATGTTTGTTTATGCAAAAAGATATTTTGCATATATTTAACAATGTAAGATAGGTATGAAGCCCTTAAAATACAGAGCAGTCCTTAATTTATTGAGAAGAATGCCTGCTATCTATTCAATAAATTAGAAGAAATTTTACTTTTGAGGAAAACGACTGAGAAAACTCTGCAGGAGTACTGAAGAGAGACTGCTCATAAAGTTAGTGTGCTTCACAGCTAAGATCTTCCTGCTGATGCTGCTTAAAGCGTAAGAAGATTACCTATGTGATGAATCACCTTAAGAAAACTTCTACAATTTCTTTGATGAATAGGGGCAGCAGGACAGGCACCTTTTTGCATAAGAAAATGAAATGCTTTTTTTTCTTTCATTTCTTCAGGTGTGAAGTTGTGCAATTGTTTTAAATAAATCCCTTCAACCCCTTTCTACCCTTTTAATGCTAGTGTAGTTTGAGCTGAACAGCCTTACAAGGTCAGTGGTTAACTTCAAGCTATCCCCTGTCTAGGAACAATGGATCTGACAGTTGCAGTTCCAGAAAAGGAATGCTTAGAGGGCAGTAAACATGGACCAAACCATTTGAGATGGCTGTGGGCAGTATTTGCATATGGGCATCACATACATTACAATGACAAGAACCTTTATTGATAAAGGCACAATATTATTAGTGCAGTTACTGACTCACATAGCACAACCAGAAAAATTGTTCTGTGCTTCTGTACATCAAATGTATATGTGTAACAAATAATGTCTCCTTTTCACTTCTTGACAGACAAAGAGCTTCTAAACAAAGGGTGCATCATCATGGAAAAGCTGATGTAGTATTTTGTCATTCTGGTTTCATGACTACATCAGTCAATTTTTGTGGCTGTCAGTAATAAAGCTGACACTCTGAGGAACTTCACAATTGGACATTATACCTGAGTGTTGAAATCAGGAACTGAGGCCAAACATTCAACTCAAATGCTGAATTATACTAATTTTGGTGACTAGATTTCTTTAACCCTTGAAGTCTATGATAAAAGGTGTGTAAATAAAGGGCAACTTCTGAAATGACAGTCAAGTTCTAGACTGTACATTCAACATTATGTGATGCGTGATCACAATCCCATTGCAAGTCTGCAAAGCTCTATTCAAAATAGACTTCCATATTGAATTGGAAAAGTGATAAAGGAAGATTGGTTTTTGAGGCAGAAAGTTAGTCACCTGGGCTTTTGGTGCACTTGAAGCTTCAAAACTTTGTTCAAAACACATATACACAAAAGAGGGAACATTTCCTTCTTTTTGAGAGTTCTAGGCAGGTACTCCCAGATAACCAGCTACTTTGTTCAGGGAAATTATGATTGCCTTTCTTCATCTACAGCAAGGGAGTGTAGACTATGGCCACTTGAGAATTGCACAGCGCTGCTTAGTGATTATCAAGTAATGGCTGATTGCTCTTGCTAATGGGTTCACTTTTGATGTTGTTTGTGTCATGTCATTTCACATGCAGGATTCTGAAGTGTTTTGCTGAACAGGAGAACAATGTTAAAAAAACCTGTCCTAGAATTCTATTGTTTGTGAACGTAGAGGGTGTAAGCTACAGGAGGGACACAGGCACTACCCTTCTGCCATCATCATCACAGATAGAATAACAGAAAAATTATTAAAAAATTATATAGAGTATAGAATGATGTAGTTCTTCAAAGAACAAGTAACTACTTCCCTCTTATGATGTTTCTTCTTGCTATTTGATATCAAGTTATTAATACTTCATGAGTTAGTTTTTATTTTTGAATGTTATCTTCCTGCACTACAAGTAATTCTCCAGTGAGTACTCACAGTTATTGCTCATGTACTTAGGGTGGATTTTTATTTACATAAAATCCATAGTTTCTTTCTGCTTTAAGGAATGATCTGTGAAACTGAGTTAAGTGTAGATTGTGCATGGTACTTATTGTTTTATTTTCTTTTGTGTATTATGGCAAATATTTTGCATAGAGTTTCTGAAAATGTCTATGTGTTTACTTTTTGGTTTTATTTCTTAAAATCTTTGTTCTGTTTCAGCATGATTGAAGATATTTCTGTCAGGACAGCTTCTTCATAGAAGTCATCCCTGTTCTGAAACATCCTGGAATATTTTTCATTAAAATAGCTAGTCACATGTGTTGGCCTTTTCAGAACTGATGGAGCTTGGGTTTATTTGTACATTTTTATTTTCTTTTTCTATGTTGGGATTGCATTGGTGCTAAGAAATAATGGTTAAAATAACTTCCAGAGATAAATTACTTGGGATGGGATTAAAAAAGGCTGAGAGGTCCAATAAGAAAAATAATTGAAGCAAATAAGCAGTGCAAACAGAAGAGCTGGTATCTGATGGAAGGTCAAGAATCGGAGCATTCACTAGAAGACTCATCTTCCAGTTTCATGATTTTGTCAAAGGACATCCTCCTGCATCTGCAACATCCCTGAAAGGTGTTTCAATGACCAACATTTTATTCTGGGGGAGAATGGTGCTACCCATTTCTTTCAATGAACCAGACCCACCTTCTATAAAGCAACATCTCTGGAATAAGTACTGATGTCTGTATGTGCAGTCTTCCAAATGAATATTGTGACAAATAGGTTTATAATTTTTTCTCTTTATTACATGTATTTAATTAATGAACACTGAAGTTTGACATTTCAAGTAGAATTGCCTAATATGAGCTAGAAAGTTTTGCCTTCTCCTTCTCCTATAGCTACTTCTCCCAGTGTAGCTATAGGATCTGGGTAGGAAACATTTTTGAGAGAAAGATATATATGTATTAAAATCCTCTCAAAAAAAACCCCAAAAAACAAAAGCCAAACCAACCAACTAAAAAAAAAAAACCCAAAACCCCGAAAACAACAACTTTGCTGTTCCATTAATAAGCATTAGCTGTTGAACTGAATAATACATTTCATTTCCTCCAGAATGCCTGTAAACACAAAACCAATTTTCCTTCTCTGCCAAATATAATTAAAAATTGTGGATCATTCTTGGAGAACAGAAGCCACAGTAGTTTGTAAAAATAGATTCACAGGAATTAATTTTAATAGTTTTTGTCATGCTGTTACTGAATGCACGTGGAGAAAGTACTGAATATAGTTCATTTTATGTAGACCAGGAGTTACAAAGTCTCTGAAGCTCATTATACAGGGAAAGTTTTAGTGCAAAAGGAAATTACTTATTTGCATAGTGTTAATAGCCATATTTAGAACAGTGCTAGAATTGGAAAAAATTACTTATTTGCACTTTTGCAAATTCAGGAAGGTTTCTAGGTTGATCATAGGATGATAGAAAAAATCTGGTCAAGAGTGACCGCAGGAGGTTATCCAGTCTTACCTATTATTCAAAAAAAGCATCAACTATGAGGTCAGACCATGTTATTTAAGACTTTACCAAGACTGGCCTTGAAAATATCTAAGAATGAAGGCTGCATAACCTCTCTAGGCAACGTGATCCACTGCTTGACTGTCTTCATGATGGGAAAGTATCTCCTTCTACGCAGTCTGAATCTCTGTTCTTTCAACTTACACGCCTTCTCTCTTCCGACTGGCACACACGTCCACGGAAAGCCTTCTTCTACCTTCTTGATGACATCCTTGTAGGTTTTAGAAGGCTGCTATTAGGCATGTGTCCCACCCCAAGCCTTCTCTCCAGGCTGACAGGCTCTGCTCCCTCAGCCTCTCCTCCCAGAGCAGCTCCAGTCCCTTGACTGATCTGTAGAGTGCTTCAGCTTGTCAAAGTCTTTCTTGCATAAGTAGGCCTAAGGCTGAGTGCAGAATTTGGGATACAGTCTGCTGAAGGCTGAGCAGCAAAAGAGCAATTTTTCTCAGTGTGACAGCTACACTCCTATTAAAACGCTCCTTGGTACTGGTACCTTGACCTGTTTGTCTGCCAGAGCACAGAGCTGCCTCACGCTCAGATTGCTGCTACCAAGACTCCCGTTCCAGCAAAGCTGCTCCCCAGCCAGAACATCACCAGCCTGTGCTGTTGCAAGCAGTTTCTTCTTCCCAGGTCAGGACTTGTTGAATCTTTTAAGGTTCCTTCCAGACCCTCCCTGAACCGTGTCCAGTTCTTCTGAATGGTAGCCCCACCCTTGAGCATGTCAAGGATGCTGGATTCTTCTGCACTTCTCAGGTACAAATCCATAGGCATTCAAGCTAGTGGTGTGACTTCCATTGATGTTATTTGTGGTAGAGGTGTGTAAAAATGGAAAAGAAACCATATAACTTGACAAAAAAAAGGAAAATGGTACATCTGAAATAACAAACATGGAACCAACACGTGCTTAGCTAAAGCAAGCTTTCAGTCCATCTCTTGGCACAACAAATGTGGCAAGTGAATGCAAAACAAAGAATGTAAAATCATTCAGTTAAAAGCATATCTAAATCTCACATGCTTTTTCTGTGAAATAACTGCCCTCTTTACAAACCATTTTCATCTTTCACACCTGAGAAGACAGGCTGTGAGATACCCTCATTTCTGTGCCACAAATAAAAAAAGAAGTCTAGAAAATTTCTTTTCCTGAAGCCACTCAGTACTAAAAAAAAGAAGATAAAAGAATAATAAAAAGCATTATTCATGAAACTTAGTAGTATCTATGTATGCATGCATGTATGTATTTTTAAAATAATAACACTATGGGTGAGTGTGTATTGGTATACCAAACTTAAGTTTTAATGTCTTCTGATAAATGTCATTAATGTTTTCAACAGCATGGAAGTTTACAACCAATTCATATAACCTGAAGATTATTTTCTTCTTGGAGCAGTCAGGGCAGTCTGACACAGGAGCTAAAAATGAATGAGAGCAGAAGAAGTGGCAGGAAACTTCTGAAAGGAATGGTACATATTGGATTGAGATGGTTGAACTGGATTATTAAATTACAGATTCAAAAAGTTATCTACTGGCCAGTTTTCTTTGGTGGACTTTTTTTGCCAAGGTGTATAGATGTATCAGAACTGACAGAGTGACAAGTGAACAAGAATCAGCATCTAGTAATTTTAGTTCAATGTAGGTTTTCATTTTATGATAGGCTTTCTTGGCAATAATTGTAATTTTAATAAAATAAATAAATACATCTATAAATAAATAAATCTGTACATTGGGGCACTTAGCTGGTTGCTGCTGAAGTCCCAGAGAATCTGCAGACTTGCAGGTGCTGAGTTGAGACTAAATACAATGAAATATCCACAGTAGGTAAGTTAGCAAACGATACCTTGATAATGTAGATAATTTCTCCTGGAAAAAGAATTAACAGAAAATTAACAGAAAATAGAAAATTTCCAGTCAGTAAGACAAAAGCAAACCTTGCTGTTGTATAAACAGTTAAGGTACTTCCTATTCACAAAAAAACATGCTGATTCTACCAATGATAGTGTCACTTTGATTTTTCTGTATACTCAGTCCTTTGGAATGAAGCAGGAGCTATCAACTCAACTCCTTCCCATCCATACAACCCCACACTGGACATGTTTTTGTTCTGTGCTGTTCTCATGCTCATTCCCAATGGGAATAATGAGCTAGCTGGCAAAAATCACCAGCAAGGTTTGTTTATTATTATTTTCTTGCAAGATTAAATCATGTATACTTTTACTTTTAGACTAATAATGTCTTTTGAAAATGCAAGTTTCTGGTACTGGTCAACTTAAACCCCTTTTTTCTTCGTATTCTCATTACACTTCTGGAATCCTATTTAACCATAAATTGCAGACTCTTTCACTCAATGCGTGTTAAATACTGCACAAAATTTGGGACCCAATACTGTCTGAGCATCTTAGCACTGGTCTTTACATATGGTACTGGAACCAAAGCACACCTGTTGTATCTGAATATCACTCTGCCTCCCCATCTTGCCTCCAAGTAATATATCACCTCATACAAGACACATAAGAGCAGAAATTAATTAGATGGTCTATATTTAAATTTATTTTATTCACTCTAGTTCAACGGTATAGAAAAGGATCAAATGACATTGTATAAGATTCATTGGTAAGGTCCTTTTAAAATAACACACACTTAAAAGTTTAAATTTCACTAGATGAACCATCAGAAAAGGTAAAAAAGTAACATGGAGAAGATAGAAATAACACAATATGGTGCAAAATCCTTTTAGAAAACATAAGATGTCTGAGAAAATCTGTAGTTTATGAAGACTACAGTTAGACCACATCTGATGTGATCTACAGAGCTTTTAAAAATAAATTTATGTTGTAAAACACCTCTTGTATTTTTCTTATAAAGAAACCAGAGAGCATTCTTTCTGACTTCCTATTATTGGAATACTATTTAGATAAATATTTCATGCCTTCCATAGCTGTAAATATTGCTGTCTTAAAATGATTTAATAGCCTTTTCTGCTTGGATGGGAGCCTGTCTCCATGTGGGCATTACACACTCTGCATTCACCATTTTGCAACCCACTCCTTCACCTTCTTCTGACAGAAACTTTTTGGCTGCTGTACTAATTCAAATGAATTCTCAAATCTGAATTAGATACGAGCGTAGCCATGCAATGTGTGGGCAGCATTGTGCACCTGAGAAATGTTAACAGAAGCCAGAACACTAAGCCAAAAGTAACTTTCATGAGCTGGCAAGAAATGTCAAAAAGAGTGATGAGACCTTGGAGCCTAAATTCTGTATTTTAATTTTTTTTTCAGGAAGGTAAGGAATGTTGTGTTTGACAAGATGACTTGCAGAGGCAACTCCCAACCAGTATTACTCTATGAATCCATGATTCTGTGACTCCAGATGGAGGAAGTGGCCATTACTTCAGTCTTTGTGTCACACTGATGACAAAAATCTGGAATGCCAGTTTGTACCCGTGGTGTTGGCCTGGGGAGATCAGCTATAGCTGTTCCTCTGGCCAGGGTCCACAGAAGTCCAAGACGAATTTGTGCTTGGCATGTGGAATACACACAATTGCACCATCACAGCCATTTCTGAGAGCCCACCACCAATCCATAAGGACAAGTTTGAGCTTGGCAAGGCCACACACAACGGGCATGATTACAATAAATGTCCTCCCTTCCTTCCACCTTTGCCTTTGCTTTCTTCCCAGTGGCACCTGCAGTATCTGCAGCATCCCACTGAGCTGCTCCTAAGGCTCAGCTGCTCTGCCAAGTCAGACAGACAGCACAGACGGACAGCGGTAGAGTTGGGGCAAGTGTAAAAAAGTCTGAGTTGGCTTCTAAACAACACTTAGAGCAAGAGGATGAATTGGAGCTGCATAAATTCAGTGTGCAGAGAGACTCTGCATGGCTGGTACAAACCCATGAATAATGCAAAATCCAGGGAAAGTCAAAATGTGGTGAACTTGGCCAGGGCTAAAGGTTTGCCTTGGCAGTGGCTGGATGAAGGCAGAGAAAATTCAGTTTTGACAGATATGAGGAAAGATTGAAGGTCATGGGTGCTCATGCAGGAAGTGGAGTTCTTTGGCCACTGCCACACAGGCATGGATGGCTTCATACCTCTGCTTTCCCTATCAGCAGCTCAGATACCTAAGGAAAGAATGTACACATAAAGAAAACATGTAATGGTAAATGCCCCAAACACTTTTCCAGCATCAAGGAGTTACGGCTTGGAAACTTGCCAGTGCAGAAGTGACTTCCCTGTATTTTACCACTCAACGGATGTATCTCTTTTACACTATCCCTTCTCCCTTCAAAGCCATGCAAACCATCAGTTCTCACCAGCAGCTGGCAAGGAATTCCATAGTTTAACACCTGGTGAAGAACCTCCTCCTTTGATCAGTTTGAACCTGCTACTTACTAGCCTTATTTGATGGTTCCTAGGGTTTTTTTTTGGTAGAAGCAGTGACACGTATGCTCTCTCTCTCCCTGTGCACTTTTGATTTCGTAGGCTTTTTTTGGTACATTTTCCATTACCTCAGTAATCTCCAACCTAAATGGAAGAGTTATTGTCAAGTTGTTCTCATACAGAGACTTCCTGTACCCTTTATCTTCACTGTTGACCTTGTCCATATGTTTTTCAATCCTGCTACAGCCTTTTTTGCATTTGAGTTGTATAGAGGAGGAAGTTGGCAAGGAACAGTTTGAGAACTGCATTGCAGAAGCATAACAGTATCTTTTATTCTCTATTCTTTCTCTAATAATTTACCAGCACCTACCATGGATATTGGCCATCACTGGGCACTGATTTGATGTTTCCATGGAACTATTCATTTCATGAAATAGGCAAGTCTATCATATGCAGAAGCAGTGAAAGTTGTTAATTTGAAAGGGACTGCTGTATGTTAATGGAATTTTTAGAGCAATCTGGATAATTCCAAGGAAAAAAAAATGCTGTATGATTTTATTTATTTGTTGAAGGAAAAGCTGCAGGTTTTTCTCCAGACAATAAGGAAAATTCTATAAACAAAATTTTCAGATTAGGAAGGTCAGGAATCCTGTACCTTTTTGCCTCAAGAAACACTGTGAGGAGGACAGTTGACCCAGAAACTCTACAGACCATTTTTACCCTATTACAAGGAAATTTATAATATAAATTAGGCAGAAGTTGAATAGCATTTTCTGAATTCGCCTAAGAGAATCTCAACAGCAAATAAATTGAATTGGAGGGGATTTTCTGCTTGGGTTTTGTGTTTGTTTGGTTTTAGTAATTTGATCTTCAATTTTGTTGCAGGAAAATTCCATTATTTTTCTATGTCTTTTAATCTACTGGTTAAAATATATGTTAGCTCTATGAGAGAAAGCAAGAACTTGGACTTTGAACTGCAACATGGAGAATGTGTTTAGTTGCCTCTATGACTTTAGTCATTGAGACCGTCTGAGCCTTTTATTTATGAAACAGAGGGAAAAACGAAAGTGAACAAAACTTTTTGTACCAGCAGTTATTTTGATGGTCTATTCCTGTGCATTTCCACTAATGATTCTTCAACTTTTTTTTTTTTTCCATTTTTAACCCTGCAAAAGTGGGAAATAAACAACAGAATATGCTTCCAAAACTTCATTTAGAAACTGGAAATGGGAAAACTTCCTTTAACACGGTGGAGCAAAAAAAAGTTTTGGGAAGGAAAATTTGGGAGAAGAAGTTTGGTAACACCTAACAATATTCTCATTCACTGTGTTTTGAATTTGTACACAATTTCTGCTTGCTTCATTCAGAAATTTGAAATAAATAGGTTTTAAAAAAATTCTAACGACTAGTAATGTAGGTAAAGGTTTGTGTTTAGTGATAAAAATTTGTTTGCGCTTGAACAATATAGTGAGGAACATTAACCTCCCCTTAATGGCATATTATATTCTTCAGCTGGCCACCTGTTTACATGAATGAGATTATCAATATCACTTGCATAACAACATGAATAGCTACCCAGATATCCTGCCTGGACTGGAGGAACATGGGGTTTATTCTGCATTCAGTGAGTCAACTGAAAAAAGGAGACACCCTATTTTTTACAATGAGATTAAAAAAATCTGGCACCCCAGGAACATTCTGGAAGACACTTCACATCTACAACCTTATTTTTTCTTCAGCCATTATGCTTATGACAACACAATGCCAACATTTCAGGGAAGATCAGTTGGCATAAAACCAGAGAGAGACTCTGGTGAAACCCATCCTGCAGAGAGTACTCCATGGTAAAGGAACTGGGAGATGTGATTCCCAAGACCTACACCTTTGTCCAGTGACTATGGGAGGTACAATGCTGGCAGCTCTGGGTAGTGAAGCAAAAATGGGTGGGTTTTCCACCTTCTACAGACTTCTGCTTTTGCTCTGTGAAATCACCATCTGGGCTCAACAAAAAATCACCATTCCTCATTTCATACTTTGGCTTTTATTTATGGTTAAGTCTTTCTCTTTTTGTCCTATTGCAATATTTTTCCCTTTGTGCTTAATGTGGATAAGTATTATTGTTTCTTCTATTGTAGCAATGCCCAGAAGCCAAGAGAGATCGGAATCCTGATATATTTGGAACACACTTGGTACATACAAGTGGTAGAAGCAATTCCTACTTGTAAGCATTCACATCCCAAAAGGACATAGTTAACAAAGTGGCAAGAGAAAAATTATTGTGGTTTGGTCTTCTCAGAGTTGCACAGCTGGATAGTGGAAGAGGCACGAATAAATCAAAAGGTGATGGCTGCTATAGACTTTGCAGCACAACAGAGCTGCAGTGAATCTAGCAGGGGGCCAGACTGAAATGGCTGTGAGGCTGGAGCACATGATATACGGTGAGAGGTTGGGAATTTGATTGTTTAGCTTAAAGAGAGGCTCAGGGAATCCAAGTGTTGTGTTATTCTGCCCAAAGGGGTATAAAGATAGGAGTGAAGACAATACTCAGGCTGGAAGAAGGAAAATTCCAAGTGGATGGAAGGAAAAGTTTCCCTTCCTCTGTGATTCTGTGTATTCACTACAGGATTTTGGCCACAAGCACTTTCACTAAATACAGGATTGTTCATCCTCTGAAAACTAGATCTGATGGGGTAAGAAGTCATCTGTGTTTCAAGCGGGTAACCAAGTGAGAAGACAAGACAGTATCGAAGAAAAGCATTTGTATGCATTTGCTCACAGTCCAGAAGTTATTCTTTGATTTCATATTCACAGTGAGATATTCCTACAGCCAGACCCACGTTCTTTTTTATTGTCCTGAAAGAATATGATTCTGTGTTATCACATGGTCTTACTGATTATAACAAACCCATCTGACTCTGTATCCCTGAACTGAGCCTCTGGTTACATAGATAAGTCAAGTCATGGGCACTGCTGATAGCTAAGACAAAAGCACTGAAACAATTGCTGGTGTCACCCTCTACTACAACAAACATTTTTATGAGATAGCAATGATTGTCTTTCTGTTGTGTTTTATGTGAAATTTACTTTTTTTGTCACAGCATTTCATACAAGCTCTGTCTGTAAACACTTTCATATTGCAGAACTGGCAAAATCTGATAGCAAATACTTAGGAGCTGAAGGTGAAGGGTAATAAAACCAGAATCCTCTTGATTAAAGGAGAGAAAACCTTAAAAATCAATATGGAGTTTAAAATCTCACTTTGATGTGAGACTTTATTATTCAGTGTTAGTTAATTCACTTTTGCAGAACAGTCAGAAGCCCTTTAAAGAAGTGTTGACTTGGTCACTACAGTGTCCATTTCATCTACAACTTGCATGAAATAAGTAAGGCATACTAATGTGATATATTTGTACCTGCTTTGAATAGGTATCCATTTATGCATGTTGATAATTAACAGCTTTTATCCCAACAAGAATGCCACAAGAGGATTGTTGTTTTGTTGGGAGGTTTTTGTTGTTGGTTTTGTGAGGGGGTTTTGTTGTTTGTTTCAGTATATTCCTTTGAATATACTTGTTAGTTTCCTTTAAATATACTTGTTCATTTTTTGGATGCCTGAGTGAAGGTCCATAAAAATGCACAAGACCTTAGATTTCAATATAGTAAGTGCACAATTAGTCTGAGAAATCAGCAACAGTAACCAAAAAGTCTTTTTAAAAGGTCAGCCATCCCTCAGTTTCTTTAACCAAAGAGTCTGCCACAAAACAACTTACTTAATGTAAAACGTGTAGTATTCTACTTGCTGTATTATGATGAGGGTTGCTCACTTTTAAATTTCAGACAATGATGTGGATTTCGGTAAATTTTGCATCCCATCCCAGATCTCTTTAGGAAGAATCTATTTTAAACACATGTGACAGAGCAGGCTGTATATTCATGTCTATTAACTTCTGCTTTACTTTTAATCACCAGGCAAAAGGGAAGGGGTGATACTTAAAGCTATCTTAAAAGCTCTTGCATTTTAGATTGTGCTTGCATACTTCATATATTTGTATATAAATTGGTCCTCAGAAAATGTTCTATAGAATTACGAAATGAGCCATAAGTAATTAGTGACAATAAAACAGAACATGTCTGTCTGTCTTTATGTATTTATTTCTGCACCAGGAACAGGGTGGCTTAATACATTTTTCCCAAGGTAAAATGTTTCCTAGAGAATTTCTTTTTGCCTTGTGTCTTTGAAACACAATAACATTTTATTGATCTGTGAACTTCCATCAGGTGTTATAATTGCATCAAGTGAAACATTTGGTCATAATATTAACTTTAGTAGACCTAAGTACTTAGCCAATATTTGGGGCTCTACACGCTGTTTATGTTGGTTTAGACACAGAAAATAATGATAGAAGGCGGCTTATCCATTTAACAAAAAATCTCTCAAAATGGCACATAATTTTGTTTTCTTGCACTACAAAAGCTCTAATTTAGCTTATTTTAGCTTATTGACAGCTCTGGAGCTTCAGAAACAGAGTTATGTCTCAGAGTCACACAGTTTTTCTGTGCCTGAGGCCATAGTTATTTTTTTGTTCTTCTATAATGGTTCTTTTCATTGCCTTTTTTCTCTGGTTAATGGGGAATTAGGCTCTGGAAATGTGTGCCATAAGCAGTTAAGCCCAGTTCTGACAAACTCTTCAGGAACCCCTGCTGTCTCCAGGACAATAAGTTGAACTGCTGAGACACCTGAACTTCTTTATTAGCTTCATCCTAACTTTCTACAATATTTTGACAGTCAGATTTACTCTTCATTTGAGTCTAACCCATAACGGTCCAATGGACTCATTTAGGCTGGAGGAAGCATAAATAGGAATTAGCACCCTTCCTGAGCAGATTTTCTCCTTTGCCACCCTGTAGGCAGCAGGAAATGTATGATCTAAGGGTTGGCGCTTGCAGAACCTGTTCTGAAAGTGCAGAGTCAATTAACTCTTCAATGGTGCACTGAAATCAGGATTTTCAGCTCTTCCTGTTCTTAAGCCTTCATCGAAGAAGAACAACATTGGCACATCTATCATGTTAAGGAGATAACTGGTTTTAAGGAAGGCATTCTGATCACATCAAAAGACACTTCCAATAAACTTATTGTCAATCTAAAGAGAATAGCAATTGCTCTTCTTGTTTAGTTTGCTCACCTGGTTTCAAATAACTTCTCTGATAAAAGTTTAAGTATTTTACAGCAAGTATTCTTTGAATAAGAAATTGGAATCCAAGCAGTTTTCCTCCTGCGAGCTTCTGCTCACAGACTAGAGGATCAAATTTCATTCTCTTGTAGATTCAGATAATTCACAGAATAACAGAAAATGTGTTACAACCAACAGTTTGCTGCCTAGGCTACAGTCTACCAAAAAGAGTATCAGTTTTCAGTTGTTTCTAACATGGAGCTAGTTTCTCTCATTCCTGCTGTTAACATAATTCTTTTGTTTTCTGTCTGTCTTAATTACAGCTTAATTAAATAGACAAAATGCAATATATCATAGAATCATAGAATGGTTTGGTTTGGAAGGAGATCTCGAAGATCATCTAGTTCCAACCCCACTGCCGTGGGCAGGGACACCTTCCACTAGACCAGTTTGCTCAGAGCTCTACCCAGACTGGCCTTGAACACTTCCAGGGATCGGGCATCCAAAGCTTCTCTGGGCAACCTATTCTGGTGCCTTACCACCCTCACAGCAAAGAAATGTTTGTAATACCTAATCTAAACCTACTCTCTTTCAGACTTTTCTCTCTTGTCCTGTCACTACATACCCTCATAAATAGTCTTACTCCATCTTTCCTGTAAGTTCCCTTCAGTTACTGCAAGGCCACAATTAAGTAAACTCAAAGCCTTCTCTTTGCCACTCTGAGCAATCCTAATTCTCTCAACCTTTCCTCATAGGAGAGGTGCTTCATCCCTCTGATCATCTTGGTGGCCTCCTCTAGACTCATTCCAACAGGTCCTGTGCTGGGAGCCCAGAGCTGGATGCAGCACTGCAGGTGGGGTCTCACCAGAGCAGAGCAGAGGGGCAGAATCCCCTCCCTCCCCTGCTGCCCACGCTGCTTTGGATGCAGCCCAGGACACGTTTGGCTTTCTGGGCTGGGAGTGCCCATGGCTGGGTCATGTCCAGGCTCTCATCCCCCAGCACGCCCAAGTCCTTCTGGGCAGGGCTGTTCTGATCTGTTCATCCCCCAGCCTGGGTTGGTACTGGGGGTTGCACTGACCCAACTGCAGCACCTTGAACTTGGTCTTGTTAAACCTCATGAGATTCCCATGGGCCCACTTCTTGAGCTTATCCAGGTCCCTCTGGATGCCATCCAATCCCTCAGATGTGGCAACTGCACCACTCAGCTTGGTGTCATCTGCAAATTCTCTGAGGGTGCACTCAATCCCTGCTTCTATATCATTAATGAAGATATTAAATAACACTGGTCCCAATATGAACCCTTGAGAGACGTCCCTTGTCACTGATGCCCACTGGGACTTTGAGCCATTGACCACTACCTGCTGGATGTGGCTCTCCAATCTGGAGAGAAGGATTTTGTGAGGAACCATGTCAGAGGCGGTACAGAAGACCAGAGAAATTACTTCTGTAGCTCTTCTCTTGTTCACTGACGCAGTCACTCCACCACAGAAAGCCACAAGTTTGCTCAGACAGAATTTTCCCTCAGTGAAGCCATGCTGTCTGTCTCGAACCACCTCACTGTCCTCCACTGTGCTTTAGCACAGCTTCTGGGAGGATCTGTTCCATGATCATCCCAGGTTCAGAGGTGAGGCTGTCAGTTCAGTAGTTCCCAGGGTTCTCCTTCCTCCCCTTCTTAAAAAATGGGTAATATGTTTCCTTTTTTCCAGTCACTCGGGACTTCCTCAGACCACCATGACTTTTTGAATATCAGGGAAAGTGGCTTGGCAACTACATCAGCCAATTCCTTCAGGACTCTGGGATGCATTCTCTGGGTTCCAGGAGCTAGCATGAGAAAGACTCTTCAGAGAACAGCCTGTACAGTAATGCCTGGGTTCACATCCATGCCAGAATGAGACACCATTCTTGAGTCTACCATGGTCTTGTCTGCCCTGCATGAGACCACCAATATGACCAGGTTTTGGCTTTTCTGAATCCTGCAGGTGTAACAACTGTCTGGAAAGTTTCAGAATATGTCAGCTTTGCTCCAGTGAAGAGAAGAAAACTTTTCCTACACAACTTTAGACAGGGCTCTCTACTGGCTTGTGGCCCTATGAAATAAGTGAGCTGTGAATGTCCAGTAGATTCTTTGGAGGCATTGGCATTTGTAGGAGATTGCCAGGAGCAAAGCATGGCATAGGAAGCAGCACTGCAGTCAGCAGCACGATGGGATGTGCTGATGACCATGGCTAGTTTGCTACAGATCTGAACTACCCCTGTGTGGGGGTGCATGTCTCTAATGTGTTGTCTCTGTGAGCTTTTCAACAGCCAGTGTCAGAGATGAACCTTTTTGTCACCAAGGGCCAGACTCATAAGAAGATATGTGAGTCCAAAAATGTAAAAGGGCACCTCCTGGGATTCATTTTTGTTCCTTTGTTAGATTTTCAATTCTCATTACCTTTTAATAAGAGGGATGTTGGGCATCTATCCAGAGTTCCGCCCTCTTTTAAAAGCAGTCCTTATACCTCAGAGAAGAGACAAGGGTTCCCTGTAGACGCTTTCTATAGTTGTTAGGTCCCAGACATTCTGGTTTCATTAATCTCTACAGCCCAGATGTCCCTGAGGAACTTCAAGAGGAATATAGCTGCTGAGCTGGGGAGACAGTGCAATGCAGTGCCTCAAAGTAGCAGCAAGAGCACTGAAAGTGATATCAAAATATCAAGTAATTTATACTAAGTCTGGAAATTTTTAAACTTCAATAAACTGAAGTCTCAACAGCTTTTGCATATGTGGAAAACCGTGGTTGCTTAAGCAAAACAACACTTCTCCTGCCACAAAATATAGGACAAAAACTTAGGGGAAAGCATTTTAATTGTTTCTTTGCAACACTAGTAAATTTTTGACTAAAGTGGTAATGGAAAACCCTCAGTAAAACTGACAGTTACTGTTCCAAGTGTGAATACAAAAATGTGTTTCACATCAGCAGCCAGCACTGAAAGTTTGGGGAATGAGAACAAGAACAGGGCTAGTACAGAGTGATACTGTTCTTACAAATATAAAAAACCCACTTATTATATGAAAACAAATCACATGTTTCATTATCCTTCAGTTATATCACTGTAAATAAAAAAAACAAACCCAAGTTGTAACTTCAGTAAAAGAAAGAGCAGGCAATGTTTTGGATGCAGTGGTAAATTCAGTCTCCCAAATCTGGTACTTCTATTTTGATAACACATTTCCTCATGTAATTTTTTTTTAACATTATATCTGGCTCTGCTCCAGGACTCTAAGGCCTGGGCTTCAGTATGACTGGATTCATGGCAATACAGTAAGTGTGTTTTGCAACATGTCACAACCTTTGTGTAAAGTGAAGGGGCACTTAAATCATAGGATCTATCTGCATCTGGTCAAAGCAGATAACACTGCTATTTGTTAGGCACATGTCAGTTGTTATCTGCCCAGACTGTTTGTGTAGCCACTTGTGAATAGATGACACAACTTAGCATGTGTGCACTTAAGTCAACAGGCAAAATGGACATTCTCACACTAAATCATTTTTCTGAGGAACTTCCCAAGTCAAAGGTTATATCTGCCTTTTTCATTGTAATAACCTTTGATGGATGACTTTCTCTGGATTTATCTAATCACTTTTACAAATCATATACATTTTGGGCATGTATGGCTTTCTTGGGTGCTTTCTGGGACAAAGAATTCCATAGTTTAATTACACTTTTTGTGGAAGAAGTCCTTTGCTTGCTTCTGATCTGCAGCTTGGTAATTTCTTTTGATCTTTACTATAGTTCTTGTAGAAAATAGTGAAATATTCCCTATTCACCTTTTTTAGGGCATCATGGCTTTATAGATTTTGTCATGCTGTCTCATGCAATCATTTCTTTTCTGTGTTGAAGGATCCTAAATTCACTTAATCTCTGCTTGTGTAAAAACTCTTAGATGCATTTGCTGTGTTGTCCTGTGCCCAGCACCTCCATAAAATAGATCCTGGATGGGAAGCTGTATATACTGAAAACTAGGAATGCATTCGTCAAAAATTTACCCTGAGTAGGCAGTGTGTTGAGGTCAGAGAGACTAGCATGGATACGATCTATTTCTCCAGGCCTCAATGAAACTTCTTTTCTTCCTACAAAGCTTTCTTTGCTGACTTGAGTAGCTGCAATGAATCAGAACACGGTCTTGACAACACTGCCTTTTCTGCTGCACGGCCCCAAGTCAGCCCAACACCTAAATAAAGCACAGTTCATGTGGCTTTAAGAAGTGTATGGCTGTGACTAAAAAGGGTTTAAAAGAATTCTTACTAGAAGTTATCAAAGCAAGGCTGTGAAGATAAGAAATGCCAGGACTAAGACAAACTTTTGTCTGCTTCATTGTGGTGCATGCAAGTTTTAGATTTTCCTCTCTTCCAGTAGAAATTGGAAGCTCCCCCAAAAAATGCATATGACATTCACAGGATGATATAGATTGGAAGAGACATCTGCTGGTCTTCCATCAAGCGTTCTGCTTCAAGCAAGTGCACTGTTGAAGCTAAAACAGGTAGCTCACGGCCATGTCCAAACAAGGACATCTTTGACACCTTTAATGATGGAAATTTCACCATCTCCCTTGGCAAGCTGTTCCACTGCTAAAACAGCTTCACTGTGAAATTTCTTTTCTAGTATCAGAATTGTGATATCTCTTTAGTAACTTGTGTGATTACAGATTTAGAATTTTAGATTTTTTTCAGAAGTCCCTTTTAATTGTCCCAAAAGACTGACTGGCACGAAAAGAACAGGTTTTCTCTTTTTTTTTTGACTGAAACACCGAAAAGACAGGCTCAACCAGTGGACTTTACAACTATTTTGACAGACTGGAGTTAAACTGGTTAGAGATATTAAGTCTTGTTCAGTCTTTCATCTTTCTGCACCTTTGTCCTTTGGTGTTATTTTCCTCTGGGCCACGACCTCTTCCTGCTTAAGGCACTCCTCTCATCTCTACCTAACTTGTTTTCATTTTATTCCCATTTCCCCACACCATATGGATTTTTCCCAGCTTCAGCCTCCCTGACGAGGCCATTATTCCCGGTCTTCTCTCCAGCTGGTTCCTGCAGCGCCGGTCTGGCCCAGCCTGTGCCGGGGGTGGTTTGTCACCAGCAGGAGGAGTGCTGCGATCGCAAGAGAGCCGTGCCCTCCTTCCCAGCCAGCTGCTGCAGCACTGGGGCAGCACCCGCAGCTGCGCTTCTGCTCGCTTCTCCAACCTCAAGCTCGCTTCAGGTGGACTGGCGAAATTATTATCTCCCTTGGCATTTCAAGAGGAAAAATAAGGGTTTTCTTCTGAAAAACTAAAAGAAAATAAAAGTGCGTAACTCATATTTTTATGGTTTGATTTGACTAGGACTTGCTCAACAAACACACCACTTTCATGTATTCACATGTAATATTTATTTATTTATGTCCTAATATGATACTTATACTATTTTTCTTACTTAGATTTTAATTTTGAAACATATTGTCTCTCAAAATGGCAGAAGCATTTTCCAGAATAACTGGGGGGCAGGGGATATGTGAACCATACACCAAATCCTTTTTTTTCTACCAAGGTCTTCACCCCAGAGAACAGATATTTTCTGCTAAAGCATTAGTTATGACATCACAATAAAACAAATACTGTGTCTAAATAGCAATCTCTAACTGGTTTCTAAGGACCTGTTGTGTATCAATTTGATATATGAAAATGTATTGTTGATTCAGTAACATTATTATGCAGCTGACCCTGTGTGTTGAAAAGGAGCAGATCCCTTTTAGAGGATGCAGGTGTATGGACTCCTTCCTGCCCACGTGACTGTTGGAGCCACCCAAATCCTAACAACAGCGCAAGATTTCACAGAACAAATAGTTTTTGAAAAACCCAAAGGGAAATTGTCCTGGCTGGAGGTACCTGGAAGACTGGCTCTAGTGCACCCCTGCAGCAGCCATTGTTATATGAAGCTTGTACTGATGGTTTCAACATTTAGTTCTCCCTGCCCAACTTTCTTCTATAGTTATTGAAACAACCACTTTCTCACCAGTAGACACTAGTAATGGGACTTGACTCTTCGTTTTTGACAATTTTACATTTTCTTATATATTTGGAAATCAATAACTGAATTAAAAGTTCTAGTCAATTTTCACTTCATATAGTAGAATTTCAGAATAGCTTCCAAAGTTCTGAATTAAAATTTATATGTTGATGACAGCAGTTTATCAAGGAGTGTTGCTAAATTCAGACTGGCAGGATTTCCCTTTTTTTGTTATTTCTCTCTCCTTTTTTGGCCTGAAAACCTCAGCACAATTTTTATAGCATATTTCAACCTGAAGTGCTACCCAGAGAACAACAAACATAAAGCTCTTTTTTTCTGTTGGCACTAAAATTTAATCAGCAATATACTAATTGAAATAGACATACCATAACGTAAAATCTTTAAGTAATTTACAGAAGCAAATATTCCAAACAGAAAATACTATTAGAGTGTGTGTATAACTAAATCATTGTGATTTGCTTGCAGTTTGCCTTCAGAGTCACAGTCATAAAATCACGGAATCATTGAATGGTTTGTGTTGTGATGCCTGAGAGGCCACCTAAAAAACCAGAAACTATACAGGAAAAAGGGAATAAAGGTAGGTATTTATTTGAAGGGCCTTCAAATGTAGACCCTGGGCAGGACAAAGGCAAAAGCCAAGATGGACCCCAAGTCACGGCTTCTTCACACTTTTATAAGTTTGGTCCATTTGCATATTAGGGTTAATTCTCCAATTAAAGCTTCAGTTAATGATGTAGTTTTCCCAAGCTCACCTCCCTTTTAAGATTTTGGTTTACACATTTTGGGCCTAGGGCAGTCTGGGTGTCCTTGGAGAGCAAACCTGGAGAGGTTTGTTATGTCTAACCAGCATGAGAGAACAGAAGTTAGCAAGCTACAAGAAACTTCAGAGTTACACACTAGGCAGTACAGGATTTGAAAAATATGAAAGTTAAAACCTAAGGCATCATTTGGAAGAGACCTTAAAGATCATCCAGTTCCAACCTCCCTGCCATGGACAGGGAAACCTTCCACTACACCACGTTTCTCAAAGCCCCATCCAACCTGGCCTTAAACACCTCCAGGAATGGGACATCCACAACTTCTCTGGGAAACTGTTCCAGTGCCTCACCACCCTCACAGTGAAGAATTTCTTTTAATATCCAATCCAAACCTACTTTCTTTTTGTTTGAAGCCATTCCCCCTTGTCCTGTCACTCCATGCCCTTGGTAAAAAACTCCCTCTTTCTTTTAGGCTCCCTTCAGCTACTGGAAGGTGCTATAAGGTCTCCCCAGAGCCTTCTCTTTTCCAGGCTGAATAACCCCAACTCTCAGCCTGTCTGCATAGGAGAGGTGCTCCAGGCCTCCGAACATCTTTGTGGCCCTCGTCTTGACTCAATCCAACAGGTCCATGTACTGATGTTGGGGTCCCCAGAGCTGCACACAGGACTCCAGGTGGGTTCTCACAAGAGCAGAGGGGTGGAATCACCTCTGCTGGTTATGCTTTTTTTGATTCAGCCCAGAATACGGCTGTCTGCAGACCAAAATACAGTTGGCATATTCAGTGTTATGGCATAAGTCCATATGATAGTAGGTTACTCCTGAGGTATCTCCTGTAGTGAAATAATTGGCTGATTTGGTATATAACCACAGGTGTAGAAGCCTGTAAATCAGTTTTCTTAATATCCAACTTTTCTGCCTTTTTATGGGAAAGAACAGTAAAGGGCCCCAGGGGCCACCTGGGACATGAACAGATCAGTGAGAGGCCTTATGTATGTACATGTTCTTTACCTGTGACTCCCCTGCAAGCAGCATCTCCAGGCACAACTGGAAAACAAGGCACAGAATTCTGGTTCTGCCAAGAAAAACCCCTCTCAGCAATACAGTGTAATAGGGAAAGCTGGAAGCTGTTTATGCAAAAGTTTGGGATACAGACCACAGTTCAGTGTGCACACTTCAGTGTGCTGAGCTGCATTGGCTCTCTGGCTACTGTATTGGATTAACCCTGGACAGCAGCCAAACACTCCTCCAGGCCCTCACCCACTCCCCTCTCCCATGAGGCAGAAAGCAGAAGGAAGGAAGGAAAGAAGACTCAAGGATCAAGACTCTACCATGTCATGACTGCAGCAAAAGCTGCATACATGAGCAGAATAGAAAGAGGAATTCATTCACTGCATTTTTTTTTTTATATCCCTAGTGATGTACTTGTTTCTAACCAGAAAACTTGCAGAACATTTCCATTTTGAAGGGGTTTGGGTTTACAGATACATACACTGATATGTTTAATTTCATCCAAAATTCATGAATTGACAAAGATAGTTGCTATACTCATAACTGTTTTCTCAAGTGAATTCTAAGCTTAAGAGATTAAATAGTTCATATGAGAAAAATGTACCAACTTTGTGATTCCTGCCTTAGGCACGGAACTGCTTTTCCTTACTTTCAACATAGAAAGATTTGTCTAAAATTTTCTATGTTGAAAATAATGATTGAGTTCAAAATGTTGCAATGCACAAGGATTTTTGAATGATTAAATTTTTACATGTTAATAGGCATAACTGGTGTGTTTCAACTGTAATTAATGTTACATGAGGGCATGAAGGTTAGCTTTATTTTTATAATTCCTTCCATGACTATTCCAGATTAGATTTTTATAGTAAATTAATCAGTCCATTGGAATGTTTCCAGATGAGAGGATGCATGCAAATAAAGCAACTTAAAATCCTAATTATTACCAGAACTGGTTTTTGCAGCATGTGAATGAATTTCATCTGACTTCTATGCTCATTAAAAGTTTAAAAAATAGAACTTGTTTTTATTTTAAAAAGTCACACTATCTTTTAGTAATTCTGACAATGAGTTATGTCATGACTGGTTCGCTGTGACAATTATCTAATTAAGCATATTTTCTTTATGTAAAAACAGATAGAAATACTAATGTGGGGGTGAAGAAGCTAGGTGAGAGGGATGAAATATCAGAAAGTAATGATGAAAAAACACCTGTCTTTGGTTAGGATTAAAAGAATTTCCTCTTAAGTCTCCATAACTTTCTCCAGTTCTTGAGGTAAGGATAATACATAAGGTGTTGGATTTCTCAAACATTTTACTCTTGGTAATCTGTGTTTTTCATTTTCTTTCATGGGAGACTTTATACTTAAAGGTATGATGCCTTACAACAACAGTTTAACAAGTGCAACTCACAGTTCTCCCCAAGAAAGAATTTTCTTTTTGTCTGAGTCATGTTCCATTTTTTTGAAAAAAAATTCTTTCTCTGTTTAGTATCATGACTATTGTACACATATCTGTGGATAGTGAGCACCTCAAGATCCTTGAAGTGAAGAAATGAGTTCCCTGGAATGGGAAGGGTGTAGTTCAGCCCTCTTCCAACCAGGAAAGCAGAGAAACTTAATGTTTCTCCTTCCTAAGTGAGAACTGATAATTACGCCAAAATGCCACTTGCAGCATCAAAAGTTAGATGTGAGTTGAAAACCTCCTGAGTACGTCGGGCCTCGGTTTTGAGCAAGCTTAATTTTCTGTGTCCATGGAGACTTGAGCAGAACTGACCTTGGTGTAGAATCAACAGGTGCACAAGCCTTCTCCTCTCTCTCCAGATCAAGGTACGCTCAGGAGTCCGAGTTTACATAGCCCGGGAACTCTAGCATTCAAAATTATTTGTATAATTGTTCAAATCTTTTTGCCAAGCTAATTCATTCCCTGTTTCAGTTTGGACACTTAATCTTCTGGTCATCCACAAAAGCCAAGCCAGCTAATTCTTTCTGTGGGGAAACATGGGTGTTTTCTGCCAAGATGCTTTCTGCCACAGTCCTTGTTTTACAGTTTGGTCCCAAATTGTCCTCTTCTTTGTTTTTCAGTCTTCTAAGATACCCCGTAATGTCTTCTGTGCTCAGAGCCTGTGCCATGCCCTTATACACGTTCCATGTACTTGTCACTGGGCTGTAAAACATCAAGTCTGGCAGGCTGCAAATTGCACTCCTGTTATATGTACTGCTGTGCTTATTAATTGTGATGGCTTAGGATCAGGGCGAAAAAGTCTTGTAGTGCAGAGGGGACAGGAGTCGGGGTATGCATTTGCAAAGGACCTGCTCTCAGCCAGAACTCTGCTGTATCATGAGGCTGTGCTGGCAGCCCCACGAAAAGCCTGCCGGGCAGTTCAGCACTGCTAGCTCCCAGCATGGCACCAAGCAATGCTACTTTAAGCTTAAGAAATTAAAATGGCCTGTTTGAAGGTGCAGAACCACTGAACAGGCAAAAGCTGCAACTTTGCCATGCCTTCACTTTCAGCAAGCTGCATCAGGCCTTTTCAAATACAGTTTAAAATACAAGCATCTATTTGTGAGATTCTCTACTAAAGGATTCTTTAGTCCTGGCCAGGGCTCTGTACATGATAAAAAGGATGGTTATGAGAAATTCTATCCCATCTGATCCAAGAACCAGGTTATGTACGCAGTGAAAATGGTATAAATATAGACTGAACATTTCAATTTAGCTGCAGACAGTGAAGGAGCAGCGAACACTGCAGGTACATCACAAATGTACCTAGCTCCTACTACTTTTCAATATCAAAATGTTAGACATTGTTTAAACTGGTCAGAGAAAACCAGGATATTTATCATTACTTACCCTTGTAATCTACAGTATGGATTCTGTTTGCCCATTCATCCAATTTAATCCAATTTATACAACATGTCTGTGAGACACAGTTCCCTGTAGTGCTTCCTTTTTGGGGTTTTTTTTAGTATTCAGAAAGCCTGTAAATTCCCTGGAAAGACTGTTTTCTCTACCAACTAGAAATCATATTTAAGATTTTTCAATTTAATTTTTAAAATAGCTGTAAACATTTCCTTTTTATAGTTCCAAGTTTCCTCCATTTCTTTATCAGTTAACAGTTATGACATAAATCATATCCGAAATATTGTATTAACATGATATTTCATATTTATCCAAATGCTTTAATTTAAATAAATTTTGAAGGAATGGTATTTATCACCTGAACGGTAGGCACAAATATTTTTCACAAATGTGAAAGAACCCCGAGGTCAAATCAAATGTTTTGAAGAAGTTAAATGGTGAACAAATCATAGCCCCAGAGTTACTTGCAACTGTCTCAGAGGATGCTCCCATTATTATTCACATTTTCATAAGACTGATACATCATTTTAGTAACTAAATTCCCATAGTGATTTAAGATAGCTTCTTCTGTCATTCCTCATTGTTAATTTAATCTATCAGGTTCCAAATTGTCTAGAACAGGAAAGAATCCAAAATATATGCTAAGCTATTTGTACCTAACTCAATTTCTATATTAATAAATCCCTCAGGTTTCAGTGCAATTACAAACAGTCTATGAAGCTGTTCTTCCACAAAGGATAAAAATGTTCTGGAAAGACCATGAAAATGTTTTGGTTTAAAGATTTAAAGATGGGTGGTTTTCTGGTTTTTCGGGTTATTTTTGCCCAACACTTCTCCATAGGCATGTCACCTACCAGAAAGTGATCAAGTTCACTTGATCAGTAATGCTTCAGTAAACTAATCAGTAAACTTGTCATTCAATGCTTCATAACAGACCACAAATCCATTTTTAGCTTATTACAGTTGTGGTGCTCAACATATTGGCTTAAATCTCTCTGGGTGCCTAAGGTTATGAAGAGAATGTGGGTACATGAACAGCCAGTTGCTGCCTCCTGGGTGATGTGTAGTGACTTTGCTGAACTGCAGGAACCTGTTAGTACATGATTCTGCTCTGGATGGCATTGCCTCATACAAGAGTGTTTGTCACTTCAGTATCCGTAGGAGGCTTTCACAGGTATGTTTTCTTCCTTCTGCTGCCTGTGGAGATCTGTCCTTACAGCTTGGTGATATTCTCACAAATTCCAGGTGAGATATATATTTATATATATATGTGTGTATGTGTGTGTGTGTATATATATATACACACACATATACTACAGTTTCCTCTTTTTTTGGCTCTTATTTTCCTGTACAAGTCCCAGTAGTTCATGTAAATGCACGCTGCATCTGCAAAGCATCTGTGCTCCCTATGAGCTATGACATCTCATCTCAGAAGGGTCAGCTTTGAAGCAAGCCTTTCACCTTGTTCTGAAATTGGCTCTTCAGCAAGCTGATAAAAATAGATTTTTCAAAAAGAGGTTTTGTCCTCTGCCTCTACTCCTTTTTTTCCACCAGAGCTAAACCCCTTCCAGAGGCCTACCAAGAGCCATAATGCTCTACTGTTTGCAATTATATAATTTGGAAAACACACAGCTATGCTGTGTAGTCAGGAGAGTCAGGAATTTATTTAATTTGGGAGGCAGCTATTGAAAAGTGTTCTGCTAGAGATGGTGCTGGATGAGCTTGGCAATCATAATTACTTAATAATTAACACTGTTGATATTTTAGACTGGTATATTAGTCATTACTTCATGTGAGAAAAGGCCCAGTTGCATCTCTGAGATACCATTTCAGACTGCTTCTTAAAAAGAGCTTTCAAAATTGAATGGGTATTGCCACAGATTCCCATGGTTCTGACTCAGAGAGCAAAGGATTTAATGAAGTGGTAACTTAGCAATTAAGTTGACTGGAGATGCTAAAAATCAGAAACATTTCTCTAGCATAAGAACTAGCAAGGTACGTGGTACAAAATCAGGCATGGTAAATGTTTTATCTTAGGAATCTGAGAAATTAGATTTTACAAGAAGATGATCTCAGAGAGGAGCCTAAAAGTCAGCTTTGCTCTTCACCAATATGAAGAGTCCAGGAAGTTTTAAGACTTTCCTCTAAGAAAAAGCTACTTTGAAAAGATAATTAATTCAATACATGGGTGGTGATGATCCACAGAAATGAGTGAACAAATCAATAGAAAAGTTTTAAGGGAAATGGCTCAATACTTAGGGAAACCATGAAAAATTAATGAAAAAAATTCATTCATTTTCTCCCTTATTACCATTTAGATGAGCTCAAAGCGAGCAGTTAGCACAATAAAATATGATTACTTTTTAGACTATTCAAAAAGATCTGAATAAAAGGCAGTGTCTAAGTATCACATCTCAAAGTATTTAGAATGCAATTTTTACTGTGAACTCATTAAATATTGTGTCTGAATAACAGATGTTTTAATGATGAGAAAAGATTATAAACGTGCTAAAGATTAATTTCCACTTTGGGTGAATGAGAAGTCTTATATTTGGCTTGTGAAGCAGTAGCAATGTCAGAACTGAAGTTTTCATCAAACTATCATGATATATGTCACAGAGTTTAAAACTTCTTTTGCTTGATTGCATACAGTTCTGAGGTTACTTTAGATTCCATTTCTTTAAAAACAATACATTTCTAGGTCTTACAATCACATCAAGAAGCATTGAAAATATTGTCTAAAAAGGCCATAATCAAAGAGCAAATAACAGAAAGAGAAAAGCTAGAGCCAGGACAGCTCTCCCCTATTATGACACACTTCATAAGAGCTGATGTTATGATAATACCATAGTTGTGAGGCCACTCTCAATTCCCTTGGAAAGGCTCTGATGAACAGAGGAGCTTCTTGACACTGGAAGACAGCAAACGTCACTCCAGTCATCCAGAAGGGCAGCAAGAAGGGCCCAGGGAGATACAGATCTGTCAGTCTCACCAAGAAAGTGATGGAGCAACTAATTCCAGAAAACATTCCCAGACAGATGAAAAAGAACAAGGTGATTGGGAGCACTCAGCATGGATTTATGAGGGGAAAGTCATTCTTAATCAACATTTTCCAGTGAGATGACAAGTTTGGTGGGTGTGGGGAGATCAGTGGATGTTGTTTACCCTGTCTTTAGCAAAGCTTTCAGTGCTGCCTCCCATAATATCCTGTATTGGGTTTCTGTGGTTTTAGTAGCAGGGGGGCTACAGGGGTGGCTTCTGTAAGAAGCTTCCAGAAGATTCCCCCATGTCCAACAGACAAGGCCAGCCAGCCCCAGGACAGACCTGCCACTGGCCCAGGCCGAGCCTGCCAGTGATGGTGGCAGCACCTCTGGGATAATGTATTTGAGAAGGAGGAACAACACCTGTACAACTACAGTCTGAGAGAGGGGGAATATGTGAGAGAAACATCCCTGCAAAGGCCAGAGCCAGTGGGGAAGGAGGGGTGAGGAGGTGCTCTAGATTCCCCTGCAGCCCACGGTTCAGACCACGGTGAGGCAATTGTCCCCCTGCAGCCCATGGAGGCCCATGGTGGAGCAGAGATCCACCTGCAGCTCATGGAGGATACGCCAGATCAGGAGGATACCTGAGGGACACTGTTACCCTACAGGAGGGCCAAGCTGGAGCAGGCTTCTGGCAGGACCTGTGGACTCATGGAGAGAGGAGTCCAAGCTGGAGCAGGTTTGCTGGCAGGATTTGTGACCCTGCAGGGGACCTGCGCTGGAGACTCCTTTTCCTGAGGGACTGCAGCCCATGGAAAGAGCTCCATGCTGGACCAATTAATGAAGAACTGCTGTCCATGGGAAGTACTCATGTTGGAGAAGTTCATGGAGGTCTGTCTCCTGTGGGAGGGATCCCACGCTGGAGCAGGGGAAGAGTGGGAAAAGTCATCCTGCTGAGGAGGGAGGAATGGCAGAGACAACATGTGATGAACTTGACCACAGCCCCCATTCCCCTGCACCTCTGAGGGGTAGGAGGGAGAGAAAATCAGAAGTGGAGTCTGGGAAGAATGGCAGGGTGGGGGGAAGGTGTTTCTAAGATCTGGGGTTATTTCTCATTACCATACTCTGATTTGACTGGCAATAAATTCAATTCATTTCCCCAGGCCGAATCAGTTTTGCCTGTGACAGCAACTGGTAACAGAACTCTCCCTGCCCACAAGCATTTTGTTTTATTTTCTCTCCCTACAGCTGAGGAGGGAAGCAACACAGTGGCTTTGGTGGGCACCTGGCATCGAGGCACAATCAACCAACCACACATCCCAACACAGATAGGCTAGTCAAGTACGCAGGGAAGTGTACTGAAAACTGGCCAAACTGGCAAGGTTCAGAAGGGCTGTGATCAGGACCACAAAGTTCTGCTGGAGGCCATTCACTAGGAGTGTGCCCCAGGCACTGGTAGTGGGTCCAATCCTGTTTAGCAACGAGCTGGGTAATGGGACAGAGCACACCCTCCACTAGCTCGTAGATGAAACAAGCCTGTGAAGAGAGGCCAATACACCCGGTGGTTGTTTGTGCTGCCATTCTAAAGGACTTTGAGAGGCTGGAGAAATCTGCAAAGATGAACCTCATGCACTTTAAGAGAGGGAAATCAAAGCTCTGCACATGGGGAGAAATAATCTTATGCACCAATACATGCTGGGCGCCAGCTGACTAGAGAACAGCTTTGCAGAGAAGCCTTTCTTAAATGACTCCAGCAACTATAAATTGCAGATCCTTGTTGGAGTAGCAACGTGGTGGGATGCAAGCAGTTAAGTCTTGGTGTGTGTCAAGGATAATTTATTCATTAAAACACTTGTTGTGGCAAACAAGGGTGATGCACAGTTGGATCTGATAGTCACTAACAAAGACGTGTTGCTGACTGAGACAAATGTTTTACTGACAGCTGACACAAGTTCTGAAGGAGAGGACAACAAGAAGATAGAGACAGGCTTTTCATGGTGTTGTGTGCTTGGAGGCCCAGAAAAGAAGAGCAGAAGTTAAAATGAAAGATATTCAAAATAGCTAAAAGGAGAACTTTATTTACCATGAAGACGGTCATGTAATAGAAGAGGTTGCCCAAGCTTTTGCAGTTTCCATCTTTGGAGATCTTTAAGGTCAAACTGGAAAAAAACCCACCTGACCCTTTTTTGAGCTGGAGGTTCAGCTAGATAACTTCCTGAGTTACCCTGCAGACTGAATTTTCCTACAGTCTTACCATCTCGTTTTTCTATTCTTTTTTTAACAAAATCTTTCCTTCCAGAAGAAAGAGTAAAACTACAGTTTATTTTTTAACAGCTATTTTAAATTAATACCCATTACATAAATCACCCATACATGGCCTCTGTATTTCACAGATGCCTCATTAGTCATTTTTCCCCATGGTATAAAGTTGAAAATATATCACTATTTATTTCTGTAAGTCAGTTCTAAGTCATGCTAATTGATTTAAATAGCTTTAAATGTATTAAAGAAAACAGTTGCTATCAGTGCTGACCTTGCAGCATGCATCATCTTTTAGATATTCTGTTCTTTTACATTTTTAAGGAATCAGTCAAACATTATGCAAATAACCTTGTGTTTCTGATTATTTAAAAACTCTCAGCTTTGAACTTGTTTTCCTGCTCTGCTTCAATTAGAGCATGTTGAAAAGATTACTTCATCTCTCAGAATTTTGTTCTCAGCTGTACATGATAAATTTCAAACTTTAGACTGAACCTACACAATCTGTTTTTGAGCTGTTCAGTTATGACATTGGCTGTTGCATTTGCTTCTCAAAGATATAAAGAAAGTGTTCTGGACTACTCCTGGTATTGATCATTATTTAAAATGAAGACCAAATAGCATTTATTCTACTGCTAATATTTCAGATTTCTTTAAAAAGGTCTTAAGAGAAGTGTAAGGATGTACGTGAAAAGCCGGACTCTGTACTACTTTCTGTCACTTTAGCAAGGCACAGAAATAATGTCAGGAATTGTGGAAAACTTTATTTTTAAAACTTTATTTTACAAATTTCTTTCTTGAAATGGGATTCATTAGGGAACTTCCGAACTTCACACACAGTATTAAAAACATATGTGTTGGGATTTGGGTGGGGTTTTTTGGTTTTGTTATAGTTTCCTTGCTTGTTTTGATTTGGTTTGGTTTGGGGTTTTTTTGTTTTGTTGGTTTTGGTTTTAGTTTTGATTGTGGTGGTGTTGGGATTTGTTTGTGGTTTTTTTGGTTTTCTTTTAGTTTTGCTTATCTGTTTCTAATAGAGGCCACAGCATTTGAGATTGAAACAAGAAAGTCTCAATGAATATCTGCTGCTCTTCTTTGCTCCAGTTGGGTTTAGAGTCACTACCAGGCAAAATTAAGAGGATCAAGGGAAGCTGTTAGAAAGGGATGCACAGTGAGAAGACATGAGGTGAGAAGGGTAAGGATGATCATAATCTGGGATACTTTCAAGGGAGTTCGGTGAGAAGAGAAGGTGTCTATTTCTTGAGAGAGTGCAGAAAAGGCCCAGCACTTGCTCCCACTCTTGAAGCTTAGAAGCTTTTTTAAAATGTCGTCTTAGCCAGTGAAGACAGCCACAGTGATCTGCCAGAAATGGGGAAAAAAAGGTGTTCCTGGGAAAGTGTTGTGATAAGGCTGGATGTATGACATGACCTTTGTAATATACACTCTTTAAACATCTGAAGTGGTATTACAAATTTCAGTTCTTTCTGATTTAATAGCAAATGCTGCTAATTATTTGAGCTGGGAATCTAGAAACTGAGCACGGCTTTTTGCTGAACATATGCCTCTAAGATATGCCAGCAGAATATTTTACTGTCATGACCAGTTTTGTTGCCTGAGCAGAAAACAAACACGAAAGGGCAGCCTAAGGCACAGTTGGGAGGTCTGTCTAATTACTGTTGTTGGCAGAATTTATTTCCAGAAATTTTATCACAGAATTGGAAATAAAAATGTCTCCTGGCACCACAGGAGCTTTTTCAGATATCACTCTCAAATGTGACACTTCTGAACAAGTTGGAGGAAAAAAGAGAGAATATTGTGCCCACTGACTTCTGACAAAATGTTATAACCCCAGAAATACTCATTTTAAGAGAATTTCTGTACCATCAGCACTTACAGTACAGAAGCAATCCTGAATCCCTCAAGACCCCTGCTAAATCACCAAGGCACAGTCACATTGCTTCAGCTTCTGCTGATTTATTATGCATTTTTGATTTCTCCTCTTGTACGTGGAGAGAGGGCCCTAGGCTTCTCAGTACTAACCTGCTTAGCTTTTGTTTCTGCTGTGCATAGAGAAGACTTGAGCGAGTCCCTTTCAGACTGAAACTAAGACCAGACATTGCCAGTGTCTGGTAAGGTATCAGGTAAGGTAAGATCTATAATTTAAAGAAAAGAATCTCTGAAAAATGCTATGAGAACACACTTTTTGCCAGTAGGCTGCTGCAGTGCTTATGTGGCACTCATTGCTGTGTGAGGTCCCAGGTAGTGATGCTTGCTCTGATCCTGTCTGGTGCCTGCATTCCTGGCCTGGCACACGGAACGGGCTGAGGCAGAGCACGCTGCAGGTGGGTGAGGAAGGCTTGGGGGGCTCCAGACTTCGAGGCAGAAGGTGAGTGCTTGTAGTAATAGTGGTGAGTCTGGGGCTGGATTCCTGGCTTGGACAGGTGAGACCTGTCAGAAAAGAAAAAGAAAAAAAGGAGGGAAGAAAGGGAGGGAGGGAGGGANAAAAAAAAAACCAAAAAAACCAAAACCAACAAACCAACACGGGAGAAATGGGAGAAGCAGGGTGGATGAGCCTGGGTCCCGTTGTAAGAAGGCTGTTTCTTGCAGCTCCAAAAACTGGTTCCAGATCTGCTGCATCAGGTAATGCCTGCAATAAAAGATGGCTGTAGAGCACACTGCAGTGGAGAGCCTTTATATTGTTTGAAATTCTGTGCCAAAAAACTTTCAGAGTATCAAAGCCATTTATAATATCCCATTTTGAATGTGGTCCAATCATTGACAATTAAAATTACTGCAACTAAGAAATGAGAAGATAGAGTATATATTATATTAATGTAAAAGGAAACTGATGAGGAGTCTTTCTTAGCACACAGTCCCAGATTTAAAATAAGTTGAACAGTTCTTGTCAGTGTTTTGCCTTTATTATCTTTGATCAAGGCTGTGGTCTGTTCCAGTCTGCACATTACGTTCTAGTGACATGAATCACTGATGTCTATTACAAAACTACAGTCATATTAGCTCACCTTTACTATACTCTTCCAAACCTAGAACCAAACAAAACACCTCCTTAGAAGAAGAATGTCAAACCTGCCAGCTTTGCCAGCCCCAGAGACCAACAGTGCTGCAGCAAGACATAACAGCCACACACCATGCTCAGAAAAACAAGTCATAGCAGTGTCCAGAATACTGCAGGCAGGGACACCTTTGCAAACTATAAACTGCTACTTGCATCTTTTAACTTTTTTTTTTTTGCTGCAAGAAAAAAAGTGTACAAGAAGAAAGTGTACAGGAAAAGTTTTGAATACCAGCAAGACAGCTTTATCACAGGGCTTCGAGAGAGCTTTCCTACGAGTCTCAAAGGACTCTTGCTTACAGGCATCTAATCTGTAGAGACAAGCAAAGAGAAAGAAAGATAGCAAAAAATTTGGTAGGACCTTACCACTGACTTGCTTATCTTAGTGTTCTGCTTTTCTTACTCACCTCTACTACAGAGATTTGAAGAATGAAATATTTAAGTAACTTTATATCTAAAAGCATCTGAGCTAATATTTGGTGTCTTAAATGCAGAAGGTGTTGCAAGTAATCAGTTTGTGTCTCAAAATGTAAATATTGGAATCCACCTTGCCTAGCATTATGAAGAAGCAAATGTCATAATTTTTCTTTGCAGTTGTCTAGATATTGCTTTACCTCAATAATTTACATCATGACTTCCCAGTGAAGAAAATTCCAAATATTCATCCACAGCATGTGAAATACTTCCATGTTTTTCTGAATTTAGCAGCCATCATTGCCACAACATGCTCCCTCTTCTACTCCTTTTCAGTCTTTCTTTTCAGGATGCAACATATTTTGCTGTTTAATCCTCATGTACTCTTGCAGTCCCATGCCTTTTTTCAGAAAATCCAGTAATTAGTCTTGTTGTTTTCTGATTACTTATCACTTTGTGGTATAACTGAGATCATAGGATAATAGAAGCATTTAAACTCAAAGGAACTCTGAAAGTCTTCTAACTCAAGCACAATATCAAACAAGACTCTTCAAAACTAATTCAGGTTACTCTGGGTCTTGCCCACATGAGTTTTGAGCATCTCCAAGGATGCTGATTTCACAACCTCCCCAAACAACATATTTCAGTGATTCAATGCTCTTGTGCTGAAGAATTTCTTTCTTACAACTATCAGAATTCTCCTTCTAAGTGCTGTTTCTTCTCTTTGCTCTGTTGTGCTTGTGAAAATTCAGGCCCCCTGTTTTCTCTAATTCCCCATTGAGTGATACAAGACTGGATCATCCATGCAGGGTGAAAACAAATATAGAAAAATATACTCTTCTTGAAATATCTTGAAAATAGAAGTCCCCATTAGTGTCATTACTTCTATTTCACAGGTAAGAGTTGTTCTACTAGTGATATTTTTGCTTAGGGGAAAAAAAATTGTAATGCAAACAATTATTAAAACAGGCCCAACCTCTTCGTTTTCATTAAAATCTCTTGTCTCCCTGTACCTATTATCTTCCTACAGGTCTTTCAAATCTCTCAGTGAATCTCTTATTCATTGTTGCACCAAAGTCTATCACATAGGAAGCTGGCCAAATTACCCCTTCTGCTTTGCATTCTGATAGTATTTTCTTAAGGGGACAAAATAATTTGCAACATAAATTTATATGCACAGTATTCGACTATCCGAATGTCTGAACAAAATGTATCATGAAAATATGTGAGCTTGTCCAAACAACAAGATGTCCAGCTTCTCTAAAGAAATTATGCTGTACATTCCCAGGCCTGACATTTATTTCCTTAAAAGGCTTCATGACGGCTTGGATACTAGAGGTTTGCTTTTTAGGACTAGTTAATTGCAGAACTACTTTGCAGAACACTTGACCACAGTCTGATCTCAGAAAAAAAGTACAAAATTTCCATCATTTCCATATGGTCTCGGAGACACCCTATAGTCTTCTTACCCTGCTGTAAGAGTCCTCAACCTGTTGAACTCAGTTCAGGCAGGAATTTTCAGAACAAGCCACATGGCTTCACAGGAGAACTTAAGTTCACCTTCACCTAGGAAGAGTTTATCTAAGAGTTTTTACCTCCTTGATTTATTTCTCTTCTTTATTGACAAGGAACTAAAAGAAAAGTTACATTCATGAGAAAAATATCCTTTTTTCCTGGTTAATCTGGAAGCAGAGACGGAATGGAAAAGACTGAGAACAATCAGCTAAGAGTTGGAGATGCCAATATATTGTATCATCCAATCTCCTCAATGATGAGAGCTCAGCATGAGAACAACCTACTGCTGAATCAAAAGTAAGTCTCTTCTTAGCAGGGGAAAAAAACAGGGAATCTAGGCAAAAAATAAAGAGAGGTGAAGAGAGAAGAATTTCCTTTAAGTGATAATTCAGTCTCCCT